>SNQJ01S0004268.1:101179-125569 GCA_010110895.2 Picea sitchensis
AATAAGACATTTTAACATCTATGAAAGATGATGTTTTTATGGGACCCACTCAATGACCAATGAAAGAGGTGAATGTAAAATTTTGGAAAATTGAGTCCTTAGCTCATAAAATTTGAATTGAGAAGCCTTGACATAGGGTATTATGAAATGTTAGGGTTTCAGAACTCAAAAACGATTCTGTGATGGCCTCCCTTTAGGGAAAATTATTATGGCTCCAAAACAAATTGATTAAGGTCGGATTGAGCTTGCTTGGGTGGTAACAAGATGTTGTTGGACATAATGATATTAATGATTGTTATGAATATGCCCAATAGGTGATAGTAGGATAGGGAACGATATAAATTTGAAATCCATTTATCCCTACTGACCTTGTGATTGATAATTGAGGCATTGATCAAACTGGAATTTGAAGCGTGTAACTGACCTGATCTAAGACCAAGTGACTTAAAATCAATGACTAGTACTCCTCTAGTGTTTGATAAGTCATTATGTACTTGAATGAAGCAATGCAAGCAATCTCATGATACTCTCTAATGGGAAAGGGCCATAGTAACTATGACTCTTACTAGTGTCTTTGACTAGAACCAAAGCTTCATAGGCTACTTAGAGTAACCCTCCTACTAGCTTCATAAGATATAGAAATGAGAAACACAATGTTGGGCGAGAAGAAATTTTTTGGATCAACAGATACCCAAACATTCTTCAAGATTCAAATGATGTCTTCTTCCCTGATCCATTATGGGTTTAGTTTGAATGGGTTCCATGGCTTCCCTTGAGCAGGGGCCACTACTAGAAGAATCAAATTATGGTCAGAATCCCCTTAGACTGAAACCTATTACTGAATTCTAATATACTCTTCCATGAAATCTTTTGAAACCAAGAAGTAATCTAGTCGCTTTGCAATTTGAGCCTCACCTGATCTTCGGTTTGTCCAAGTGGGGATGAGCTTGGTTGGGTTAATGTCTAGGAGTTGAATTTTCTCCAAGTTTCTAATAAGAAAGTCTAAGAGAGAATCGACTTGGGTTGCTAGCCCCAATACCTCAAAGGCACCAATAAAAATTTAGGTCACCTTCTCGGATTGAACGGAAATCAAAATTCCACATATTAGAGAGGGTGAAATTACTAGTCTTCCATCATATAACTATCCCCTTATATCATCCTAATGCATTGACAAAACAAAAATCCCAACCCTTTAATAAGTTTGAGAGATCTTGAAGAGTTTTATCCCCTTCTATCATTATTTCTTACACATAAATGATGGAGGGGTGTGATTTTCAATTAACCTCTTTAGGGCCAATTTCTTGGAGGGATTATTTCATTGTAAAACTAGACCATTCATTATAACGCTGATACTTGATGGTGGTAAAGCTGTTAGGGTTTTTTCCTAGAAGGGAAACCCTCTTTTATGAGGAAATGTATTGCAACTACATGTATGATGGGTGAATAATAGACTGGAGAGAGGAGACTAAGAGAGAAAGAAGAGAAGCACCAAGTGTGTTGGTTGTAACTCCCTTCATTTGCGGTGGATAATAATAAAGGAAGGACCGGATAATTTCAAGTTATGGACGGAGCCCGGCATTAAGTGAACCACATATATTCATGTCTCTATTGTATTGTGTATCTTATGTATTTTATTTCCGCATGAGCCATTTTATCAAGAACTCGCTTTTTTAACAACCTGTAATTACAGTGAAAGGTAAGTTGCTATAATATGGTTCCATTTCTAGGTAAATATGTGTTTTATATCCCATTTATAGATTAATTCTGAAGGAATACATCTATTACGGAAAATTAGACAAAGAAGAAAATTAAGGTGTTAAGGATGGATAATGGTGGATAATTCTGTGAGAATGAATTCAAGGAATTATACAATAAATTTGGTATATAAAGGAAGAATACTACTCCAGACACTTCACCATAATGGCTGCGTAAAAGGATGAACAACAAGATGATGATGGAAATAACAAGGAGAATGTGGAGGGGTGCTAGGTTGGGACAATATTTCTTGACATAGGCAATGGAAACTGCATATTACTTGATAAATTGATCACCCCTTCATCGTTATATGGCATGACCACAAAAGGTATGGACCTGTAATAAAACCCCCATAACATCTTATGGTTCTTGGTTGTGATGCTTATGTATACATTCCAAAGGAAAACAAGAATAAGCTAGATAAAAGGATGAAAAATGAATCTTTATTGGCTATAAATATGGGCTCTTGAAAGTTTATAGCTTTTGAACCCTATGGTCACACCATGTTTTCAAATTCCATGACTATAATTATGCTAAGACTTCACATAATGTCATTAAGGAAGTATGTAATTACAGCATTAATGAAAACATCTGACAACCTGAAAGTGAGAAGAAAATCCTTGAGTACAAGCTTACACATACCATGGAATTGATGAAGTGGGAATGGTGAGGTGGACTGATTAGGCGGAATGAGGAGGGTTCTATGAAGAAATTAGGAATATCATATAGCATTCCATATTACATCTAAAAGCAATTGATACATAACCTACCAATGTAGTTGAACCTGGATGGAGCCATGTGACCAATTATGGTAAGAAAGATTGGTGGTTGAAGCAGTCATAACTACTAGCAAATTTAGTGTTTGGAAGAAGCAAAGAGTCAAATGAAAATTGACAGAAGGACACACTAGATTTCCCCTTCAAATTCAAATCCCTGACTAGAGGTCACTTATGTCAGAAGCCATGGGAATCCCAAGGATTGGGTGGAAGAAGAGGCCAAATGTGGAAACACATCACAAGATGCAAGATAGTAAAGGAGGAGAAACACATATGCATATAGGAAAGGAGAGTAGGAGACACATGAAATACATAGAAAATAGAGAACAAAGAGAATGCAAGGAGAATAGATCACAACAACAAGTGGGGAAACATGAGTGGAGTCGACCAAAGAGAATAAACCAAGGAAGAAAAAGTGAGTAGCACACTCACAAACAGATGGTGTGATGAATAGAGGTGTTCACTTGCACAGATATGAGGAATAGAAGAAATTGGAAAGTTGTTCTTGAAGTAAATAGAAATCTTGTCCAAAATATTATTGATCACCCTAGAGTAGAGAGGACCCATATCTAGACTAGAACAACCCAGGGACCCTAATCCTGATACTTTCCAACGAGAAACCAACATCTAAAGGGAGTCACCAGGATTCATGTAGCAATGATGAGAACCTGATTGATGATAACTATAGAGACCATTCATAGAGGATTGATCATTTAGTTGGATGGTTTGACATTTCACCAAACAAATAAAAGTTTAACCTAACATGTTTGATGTAAATATGGTATTTCATGGTTTAAATATGAAATGTTAATGTATGTAAGGAATGATTGAATTATCTAGTAAAATGGAATATTTATGTTTTCTTTCATCAGTTGCTTGTTAGAGTTATGAATCCATAAGAGTAGTATGAGGGTAGGGTGTATTCTTGTGAAGACTGCAAGTCTTTTAATGGAAATCTTGTAGGATATGAAGAAAATATTCACCCCAAAACTGACAAAGGATATATCTTAGTGATTGAGGATGGTTTCTATGTAGATTTAGAGGGCCTCAATTATGTGAAACCCCTTACTCTTGAGAGGAATGTTTACAGGATATGGATAGAATATTCATTTGGAAAGAGATGAGACTTCCCTAGTATTTGGGAATCCCTATGTAGGTTAAGGAACCTTAATTCCTATGAAAAACACCTACCTTAGATGGAAATATTGTAGGAAATGCAAATATTCATACAAGTCCCAATGAAATTCATTATATGGTTTAAACATGGATTCCCGAGACCTTAAAGGTTTTGTAGAACCTTAGAAAACACCTAGAAGAAACACTAAACTAGTTAACTCATGATTTGGACTAATACCATGAAGAAAAATAATGTTTTAAACTAGAAGGATTCACATTCGTTAGATCGACTTAGCTGGAACATCTTGATCATTGGTCAGAGGACAGGGTCGTTGGAATGGCCTAGTATAAGGTTGTGTTGGGACTCTTATGGGGATAACTTCGAGTCAATGATAGTTTTTGATCTATCAGAGAGTGTGTCAGCAAGTCTTGTACTATTGATACAAGTCATGAGTATGGCCGAGGGAAGTTTGTTGAAGGTTTGGATGGAAGGTTACAAACGATTCTAAAAACTTAGGAGCCTGAGGATCATTCATATGGTGGAATATGCCCTCTGGGAATCTCATTTTTCGAATATCATGTGAATCTCTCTAAGGAGGAAGGTCCAAAACCTTAACTTGTGAACAAATGTAAACCCTGAAGTACCTTGAACGTGGATCTCCACACAAGGAATCATTCCTTTACTCACCATGGAGAAAATCATTAAAATACTAATTGATGGTAGGTGGCAAGGATAATTATTATGCATGAGTGATTTATTTAAAATGTAAAAAAATTAATAATTTCTAAGTGAGTGAGAAACCTATGTATTATTCATGCAAATTGAAAAAATGATTAATGCTTGAAGTGAGTATGAAAATCTCACGTATTATTCATTTAATCGTGTGGGAAATTAGTTTTTTGAGAGAATCAAACTCACAAATTAATTTCCTAATTTCAAGGGAAATTAGCTCTTCATGAAGTCTCAAGGAGGAAGTTATGGGTATCATGAGTTGGTTTAACTTTTCCCACTTTAACACCACAAGTGGTTTCCTAGTGTCAAGGAGGAAGTTAAGGTTCTTCCAAGTTGGTTTAGATTCTTTCTCTTTTCTCCTTGAATGGTTATTAGATCCTAAATTTTTGGATCTTAACTCTTTAAATTATGGAGGAAGGAAAACGTGAATAAAGCCCTAAGTGTAAAGATATATAGCTATGAATCCTTTATGGATCATCCTTTGGTGGAGAGAGAGCTCAAATTTATTCCTTCTAGTGTCCAAAGAAAAGTCTATGTGAGAGCCTTAAGTTCTTTTTGTAAGAGAAGGTTGTTACAGATTCTTATCCCCTGTAAGGAGCATGTGTCACATTTTGTGAGAATATTTCAATACTTTCAAAGGAAGTATAATCAAGTGATTCATATTCCAAACGGATCTCGAGACATAAATATAGAAGATTATGGTCAACTCCCTTAACAACTCAATGATCTCTTGTCTCATTTTTTCCTATGCATGTTTTATTTCCACAAACAAGTTCATCGAATGAATTAAGTATTGGATTATGATACGAACACATCCACCAAGTTAATATTCAATTTGGATTCAATTATTCATAAGTACATTTTTCCACCTTTGGTACGATCAATTTCAATAAATCCACAATTATAATCAATCTTTTTAAAGTGGCCTAGAAGTCCTAAATCAAATTGTATCAATGTCAAATCTCGAAGCTCATAATGCAGCATGGTATTTATCATATGAAATTAATGTGGATTGTTTGATCCATCAGAACTATATTTTTAATAAAATGAGAATAAGTCATTTTATCATCTATGAAAGATCGTGTTTTTATGGGACCCACCCAACGACCAATGAAAGAGGTGAATGCTAAAATTTTGGAAAATTGAGTCCTTAGCTCATAAACTGTTCGAGAAGCCCCGACATAGGTATTAAGGATATGTGAGGGTTTCTAAAACTCAAGAATGATTCTCAGGATAACCTCCTTTCAGGGAAAATTATTATGTCTCGAAAACAAGTTGATTAAGGTTGGATTGAGCTTGCTTAGGTGCTAACAAGATGTTGTTGGACATAATGATATTAATGATTGTTATGAATATACCCAATGGGTGATAGTAGGATAGGGAACAATATAAATTTGAAATCCATTTATCCCTACTAACCCCAACTTGATGATTGAGGCCTCGACCAAACTGAAACTTGAACCCTCTAACTAACTTGAACTAAGACCAAGTGGATTCTAAATCAATGACTAGTACCATGAAAATGATGGATAAGTCATTATGTACTTGAATGAACCAATGAAAGTAATCTCATGATACTCTCTAATGGGAAAGGACCATATTAACCACTCATAGTAACCCTTCCACTAGCTTTGAAGATATATAGAAATGAGAGATACAATAAGCACAAATGTTGTCTTAATAACATATACCCAAACATTCTTCAAGATTCAAATAATGTCTTCTTCTTTGATCCATTATGGGTTTAGTTTGAAGGGGTTTCGTGTCTTCCCTTGATCTTGGTTGGGTTAATATCTAGGAGTCGAATTTTCTCCAAGTTTTTGATAAGAAAGTCTGAGGGAGAATTGACTTTGGATGGTAGCCCCAATACCTCAAAGGAACTAGTAAAAATTTAGGTCACCTTGCAGAATTACCATCCTTTGCCAAATCCATGACTTGCAGAAGAAGAGTTTCCAAAATTCCGTTCGATCCAAGTAGGGCCCGTTTAGACACATGAGCTCTTTCCCCATTGTAAGAGAGAAAAGGGAGACATCCAACCCTGAATCAAAATCCCACTAATTAGAGAGGGTACCATCCACTAGTTCCATCCTATAATCAGCCCCCATATCCCAATCATGGATGTATCTAGCTAAATTTTCACCTAAGGGCTAATTTTTCCATGGTTTTTCCTAAAAAGATTCCAATATTCTAAAAATAACTCACCTAAATTCTATAGGATAAAATTATTTTTACCTTAAAAATCACAAAACATTATACAAATTATATAAAATCCTTTTATAAATTTGAATATTTTTACAAAAATATCGCTAAACATTTTATAGTTGGTATATGAAGGATTAGTAAGATCCTACCAAGGCTCTACATTTTAAAATAAATTTCCATCCCTTGAAATAATCCTTGATCCCATTGCATTGGAAAAGTTCCAACCCTTAAATAAACTATATCTTGAACAATTTTATCCTCTTCTATCATTATTTCTTGCACATAAATGATGGGGGGGTGTGATTTTCAATTAACCTCTTTAGGGCCAATTTCTCGAAAGGGATTGGCTAGCCCTCTACAGTTAAAGGGTAGGAAGATCATTTTAAAATGGGGTAAGAAGATCATTTTAAAACTACCTTTGGGGCATTTTCTCTAAGGGCCTCGATTAAAAAGTGTTGTCTTCAACTTTTATCTCCTAAATTGACTTGCTTCTAGGCTATGGAGAGGTAAGATTTTCTTCCTCTTTGGCCAACCTTGGGGTTTCTCCTCTAATTGTCTAAGGCCACCTTTTAAAGATCCTTCAAAACCCTTAATTCCCTTGTTGTGAGGTATAAGATTCTACTTTGATATTTCCGAGGAAGGGGGAGTCTCTTTGCAGTTTCTTTGGTAGAATTTCAGTATGAGGTGGATAGGGTGCAAGAGGCTTGGAGGTTGTAGAGAGGATTTCTCCCAAAAAGGAGGATTAGATGATAACAATTTAATACACTTAAAAGAAAAATAATGAATTTAACCTTAAACTGACTTTACCATTTTTTAAAATGAAATTCCTTGGCCCAATGAATGAAACGTTGCGCCTATATATGGATATAAAAGATGCCCTGTATATACCATCAAATTCATTGTCGAATTGATGCGAAGTATAAAAAAATAGATTCATTAATGGTGCTACGCATACCTATTGGTAATGGGCACAATTAATCACCTTTTAATCTAAAATTCTAATCTAATGGCTAATTGAAGATGCTGGTATATTCTTATTCGCCTCCCAAACCAATGAATATGATTTACCTTCATAACTTCCTTGTATTTTAAAATGCATCCGTTAACCTGTTTACTTTTAACATTTACCTAATCATATTAAAAATTACTGTAGCACCATATGACTCGCACGTTTAAATGATTAACCTTTAGAATTACCACCAATTTAATTTCATTTTCTGATTTTTATTAACTGTCTGTGCTTTTGATTTTCTGGCTGTTGGTTTCATTTTCCCACTGGTTAGTGGGAAAATGAAACCAACAGCCACTGTCCGTGAGTTTCATTTTAAATACACTAATTAATCAGTGGTTATTGCTTCTTGTAAATATCAGTTCAAGGTGTTTCAGTGCCGGATGGCGGCTACTGTATCAATGATGGCAGCTCGAATGGAGGATGTATACACTCTCTGTTTCAATTTTAAATACACCAATTAATCATCATTGTTGCTTCCTTGTAAATATCAGGTAACAATTAGGTTTTTTATACTCAATTGAAGATTTTTACTGAATGAAGAATTTTCTAACAGTAAATACTTTTCGGCGTTTTTCAGCCTCTAGTTACTCGAGGCTGTGCTAGTCATATGATAGTATTCTGGAAGAGTTTGTTGATCGTCTTGTCAATGACTTCACTTACGATCCAATTCGGTTGCCCGTAATGGAAGACCCTACTCAAGTTCTTTACAACCGCATGACACTTGAGAAGATTTGGGATGCGAAACACGACGTCGTTAACCCGTATACCCGCCGGCCCTTCCACATTCGCAATGCGATCCCTAAGACTAAGATGAGGCAACAGATGCACCAATACATCATCAAGTTGGTTCGCACAACCGCCCCTTGTGGTCATTTCTTTCTTGGTGGATTGGCGACTGAACCGTTGAACTCCTTACAGGACAGATTCACCAAATACAGTATCGTTAAAATGAAACACAAGCTGCCTTGAGGTCATTCTTGTGGATTACACTAAACCCTTGAACTCAACAGATATGGAACTTCTGTTCAGTGATTTGGTTATAGCTGGTGAGCGTTGCAGGCTCGCGACTGAGAGGAGCAATGATGAGGAATCAAAGGCCAGTTGGAAGGTTCTGTGGCAAAAATTGAATCTTCTCCGTCTTTATTGCCAATACTCGGCATAAAATAGAGAGACCTTTTTATCAGTCAGGGGATACAAATTTTTGTTAAATGTAATAACCCCCATATTAGACTCGGTACGTGGCTTGTTCCCTTCAACTACATATACCACGGAGGCGTGCAAAGAAGTGGCAAAGATCGTAGATATCGTTTTGAAAGACGACCATTTGCAGGTGACTCCTGAAGAAAATGTATTATCATTATACAGATTCTCTATGACCTTTTAAAGAGCCTACTCCTGAAAATAAAGACAATTGTTTTGAGAATTTGTCGTCGATTTCATGAGGACTGCTTCGATTATAAGAGGAATTTGTCATGGAGGTTCTCTCTTTTTAGCTTTATTGCTGCTGTCTATCTGTTAGGTCATGTCCCCAACTCCAAGGATATAACGAATGAAGACCTCTACAATGGAACCGTAATTTCAAATTTATTCAATGGCTAGATCGGGTAAGGGGAAATTTTTTTACGTTGAAGCTCCGGTGAATGTCGTAATTATTTGCATTTCTTGTTTTCAAGACCTGCACGCAGCTGCCACTCAACGTACTCAAGCTGAGGCTAGCTTCATCATTAGCAGCCAGGAAGGATGATCATGAGGAGGAGAATATTAATCTGAGGTATGGCACCCTGACCAAGCTCTTCTTAATTGATAGCATAGTGAGGCCAGATGAAGTACCTATTCGAGAAGTGGAAAGAGAGAGGAGAGAGATGTTGGAAACACGTGGTGAAGATGTTGGGAGATATAGTAAAGGATTACTGTGAAATGGTGGAACTTGTCCCCAGTGTGTGTCATATCCTCCGGGCCATCACACTTGCGGGTCTATTTAAATATTATAGCAATACATTGTTAGGAAGAGAAAGTTAGTGTGATAACTAGAAGAAATGTTGTTAAAGTGTTTGGAGATTTTCTTGGAAGTCATATTATGGATGAATATGATACGTAGGTGCATCACTTATTCACATGTCCCCTTCCGAGAAGAGGACAAAGCCGGAGCCCACGACAGAGAGAGGGAACTTTGTTGGGTACAATGAGACTCAAAGGCTTACATGATATAAATCTTCCTTCCTCGAGAAGTTAGACCCTGAGGAGGGATGTCGATTTGAGGAGGACAGAGCCTTAAGGAAGTATAGAGGGACAGAGAAGGGTGAACAGTATTCACCACAGATTCACAAAGGAGTCCAGCACACTACGCTGACACATTCAAAATGCTCAGCTTCGGGATCTACATGTCACGCGATAAATAGATCTGTTCAGCAGGCTACCGGTCCATTGTTTCGTGATCAAGTACTCCGCAGTCTACTTCGTGACTGCATCGCCTCTTTAAGATGGGCTGAGTGGAACTCCATGGACACTACCGTGAGGGTGTTCCCAAGTGGCTTTTAGGGACACTTTGAGGGAGCAAGTAACAAAATAGTCTGGGAATCCCGTGACAGGGAGTGAGGGAGAGTAAAACTCCCCGAGAGGTTTTGCAACTACATCGCTGGATGGTGAGCGTGATTCGTGAGTCTAAGCCTTCCAATTTCTCTTGAGGTGAGGCTTCGTAGACAAGTTTGAGAGATGATGGAAAGAGTACAATTCCATCGCGAAGAACTATCTGATCTCGAAAGCCGGTGATTTCCGTGTGGCTCATAAACCAAAGTACGTTGTAGATGGCAGCATAAAGTGGGCACAAAGCTCGTTTTGTGGCTTGGGGGTTTTCACGGGTTGAGGGAGTCTAATTATGATGAGACCTTTGCGTCGATTGTTGGGATATACTGATCGGGGCAATGATCTCCATTGCAGCTTAGATGGGTTGGAAGATCCACCGATGGATGTGAAGACTCCGATTGAATGGTCTTATACAGAAGGAGGTATATATTGAGCAGCCATTGGGCTTTGAGGTGCATGAGAGAGAGTCTAATGTGTGTAGACTAAAGAAGGCACTATATGGACTAAAACAAGCTCCCAAAGCTTGGTATTCGGGGATAGATACCTATTTGCAGCAATTAGGTTTAGTGATATGGATCCCCAACCTATACTTCATTATCATTGGAGAGGATCCTCTCATTCTCTGCTATATGTGGATGACCTGCTCATTGTGGGCGTAGAGACTGCCAACAAATGTAGCGGAAAGCCTTGCTTCGAAGTTCGAGATGACCGAGCATTCTTGACCGATGCATTACTTTGGAATAGATGTCATAGAGCTTGGACAACATCTTCCATGGCAGCGTATGTGTGACATTCTCGAAGTATTTCAAATGAGGGATTGTAGGCTCCATGACCACTTCCTCTATGATTACTAACTGAAGAAGCCTTCTATACTTCGAAAATACAACAGGATTCCAATTTAACGTCATTGATCTGGTAATTGATGTATTTTATCAATACCATACGATATCCTGCTTTGTTGTCACCACACCTCAAATACCATGGTGGAGCCTAGAGTGCAGACCGGTGGCAACAAAACATGGTCATGAACATCTTTGTGGTAACGATAGATTATGGTCTGACTCCATCGAGAGGGAGACAGAGTTCACTGGTTGGCTATACGTGATTCGGGATTAAGGATGTGTCAATGACAGGAAAAGTACTTCAGGATGATGTTTCAGATCAATTTAGCCAAAATGGTTCACCGGAAGCAAAAGTAAGTGGGTTTCTTTGAGTCTCCCAGAAATGGCAGGCCAGTCAGCCAGGGAGGCCCTTGGCCTCTGCAAGTTGCCAGGGATTGTTTGGCGCAAGTGCCTGAGGCCCACCGCGATTTACCTGTGGATAATCAAAGTTGCATTAAACTCGAGAATCCAAGCCATGACCGGTCTAAGATATCGAGATTCGATATCACTTAATCATGGGACTATGTCTGGGAGAGGAGCAGTGGAGCTTAGTTACATATCCACAGATGAGCAGGTTGTGTATATACTTACCAAAGCATTGGGCAAAGGCAGTTTGTATTTTCGTGGACAAGCTTGAGTTGTGGAGTAACACCTCTTAGAGTGTTAAAATTTTAATTAAAAGTGCCTAGTAAGTAGCTCTCATTCCTAGGTGCCTAAGGGTGAGAAAGTGTTCAATGTGGGTTCCTAGTCATTTAATTTGTGATGCAAATTAAAAGTGACTTTATGACTTTAGTGAGGGTGAGTGAACAGACACTCAATCTCAACCACTCATTTAATCCAATCTCAAACCGTTGGATTAAGAAACCCCTCAATCGGGATGATGAGACCAAGTCAATCTGGGAGGCAACGAATTAAAGGGAAAAACTATGGAAGGACGCAGTTCAAGAGATGGAATCAAGGTACGCATGGGAATTAGTCAAGTTTCTAGTGGAAGAAAGCCTGTCAGTATAAAATGGGTATTCAAAAAAAAGATACATCACAATGTGTCAAGTCGATAAATTAAAATCTTGATTGGTAGTGAAAGGGTATTCCTAATTCAAAGGAGTCGACATCGGTGAGATTTTCCCCGCTGGAAAAATTAACTTTCATTAATACTATTTTTTTTGTTGAAACATTTGATCTAGAAATAAAACATACATATGGGAATACAACATTCCTACATGGGGACCGGAAGAAGAAATCTACATGTCCAAAAGTTGATCGTGGTAAAGGGAAATAAGATTTGGCATGTAAACCTAAGAAGATCCCTTTATGGTTTGAAGAAATCACCTATGATGTGGTACCAAATTTTTGACAAGTACATCCTTAGTTTGAGATTTGTGAGAAGTAAAGTTGATCACTGCATATATTCCAAAGAATAAGGCGGGTGCCTCTATATATGTATCTCCCAGTATATTGGATGACATGTTGTTGATTGGAAATAAATATTGATGGCCAAAGAAGCAGCGCTATCCCTCCAGGTGTTCAACATAAATTCAATGTAACCAACTTAGTTCCCAGGGAATGGAGACTAAGAGAGATTGAGAATCTAAAAGGGGATCTGTTGTCTAGTGAAGTATATTGAAACAATTTTGAAACGCGGATTACAAACTAGTGAAGGTGTCAATTCCCATGAGAGCAAAGTTAATTGTTGAACAACGTCCAAAGACAAAGGAAGAAATAGAGAACATGCATGTATTTTCTCTATGCAAGTGTTTTTGGTATTTTGATGTATGTGATGGTATGTACTTGAACAGACATTTCCCATGCATTGGGAGTATTGAGCGTATTAACGTCATTATCCGGAAAGGCGAGCACCAGAAAACACCGCCAAGAGAGTATTCAGGTATATGTTTGGAACAAAAGATTATCCCATTCAAATCCAAATGTCCTGAAGGCATATGAACAAATGTACATGTCTTTTTCGGCCAATCTTCAACTCGCTTGGAGATATGGATCACCTGAGGTTGACCGCTGATAAGGTAAGTTCAAAATGTTCTATGGATCAAACAAATTAATATAAAACGAGTATATCGTATCCTTGTCAACACTAGAATTTGAATATTACGACAAACTACCTCTCATGGAAGAAGAGAAGTAGTATGGTTGCAAAAGCTTTGTTCAGGAATTGGGTTTGAGAGCTGTGAAGATAAGCCATGACAAATAAAGTGAAATACTGAAAAGAACCCATCTATCATTTGAAGACAAAGCATACTGATGTACAATATCATTTCGTGAGATACATGTTGGAAAGAAACAAGGTGTTGCTCGAGAAAGTAGACACGTTGGAAAACATAATGTATCATTTGACCAAACCGGTGGAGTGTTGTGAAGTTCTCTTTGCGTGAGAGGTAATGCCCATTGTTTCCTTGGGTCTGTGAATGGAAGTTCAAAGTTCTCTTGGTTTTAGCAAAGAATAAAATAAGTGGGAGAATTTTGGGTTGTTATATTATTTCCAGTGAAAAGTCTAGTTGAGGTGGATAGAATGACAGTCGAATTCCTGGTCTAGGTGGTTTGACTGGGTAAAGATGAAGTCAAGGTGGATCAAAAGAAAGTCGGCACGAGGTTAATCGACTGGGTAAAGTCATATTTGAAGTCGAGGTGGATCGAAAAAAAATCGACAACTCCAAAGAGGTAAACCGACAAGAGAACAGAGGCGCTGGTGGACAAACCAAGGAAGACCGAATGGTTGGGTCGACCGGTACGACGGGTAATACTAATTTAAGAGTCGACCGTGAATAACCTCGAGATTCACAATTGTAGCCACGATATGCCCGATTCAGAACCATTTTTGGGTGCCATTTATTTAAGGATTTTCCTACTATAAATCCTACAAATAGGCGTTTTGTATGACACATAAAGGCTAATCAATGAATCTTGAATCTTTAGATGATGAATGACCAATCACCAAGTGTCTATAATTTAGAGGTTGGTCATATGGATGTAATTTGAATTGGCTATGTATTGTTATTTCATAAGAAATAGGGTATGATATCGATTTTGTATTAGGTGTGGACCGGTTGTTAGACATGTAACCTTTTATTCTCAATGAATAACACAATAAGGAACAAAACGCCAAGGAATGTTATTTTCCCATTTGGGTTTTCTTTACAGTAAAATCTTTTATGTTCTAAGTGTGATTATTGTGTCTTTAATTTCTCTTTATCTCCTTCTTCCTCTCTTCCCTTAGGGTTTGGCATGGAAGTGTGTCCTTACTTCCTAACAATTTCAAAGCCCCATTTCCTCATTCCTTAACTAGCCAATTGAATGAATGAGTGGAGGGAAAATGGTTTTGTATTTTTGTTTTCATTTCATTTTTGTTTTGTTTCTTTATATTTTTATTTTCTCCTATTTTTCATGGGAGGGTGCATGGCTCTCTTCCATTTTTCTCTCCCTTTTATTTTTATTTTTATTTCTATTTATTATTTTTCCTGAAATGCATAAATTCTTGACTTTGACTTTCACTAAAGGACACTAAGAATGAGGCCAAATGAGGCAGAGTCAAAATGCAGCAAGGGATCACCATTGGGAAGTTGTTGTTGATCTCGTCGACAATAATAAATTAGAAAATTGATCTTGTGATACCTAGGCACCCAATTTTTTTCTAGGAAGATCTGCTCTCTAAACCCTAATTTTCGCTAGCCCACACACTCACCAAAATTGAGAAAACTTCCATGTCGCCACAAAATATCCAATCAGGGAAAGTGACGTATCATCATAAATCTATAGAGGAGTAATTTGATGACACTGACACAAAACTATTATATGAGTCTATTAATTACTACTTTCACTAACTTGAACCTCAAACATGCAAGCTAGTTAGACCATCCAACCTCAACCATTTCAGAGATTTGTGACAGTTCTAAATGGGCCATACAATGTGAGAATAAGGAAAATGAGGCACCATTGAAAAGGTATCTAAGTCCGGCTAACATGGAAATTTTGTTTTCATGATATTTTTTATTAACAATTTTAAACCTTGGAACCGCTACTACTAACTCATGAACTAAACTCTAAATTCAGGAAGGCTCATTCCCTCAAAAGTGAGGGTCAAAACCGCCAAGATATATCAGTGGGAGGGTATTATAATTTCCTTACATCAAATTTAGTAATGATTTTCCTTTGATTCATATATCATAAATGTAAACTACTGCGAAGTCACAACTATTAATTTTGGCCATTTAGGAGGTGTGCACTTTGTGTTTTTCGTAGAGTGGGCATACAAACTCAAAATCATGAAAATGATAGCTCATTGGAAAATATTATATTGAGGCCTACATGGTACCACCACTGTACTTTTAATAAAATGATATATACTACGGAGGCGTGGAAACAAGTGGCAAAGATCGTAGATATCTGTTTGAAAGACGGCCATTTGCAGGTGGTTCCTGAAGAAAATGTATTATCATTCGCACAGATTCTCTATGATCTTTTAAAGTTCCAGCTCTTGAAAATCCAGACAATTGTTTTGAGAATTTGTCGTCGATTTCTTGAGGACTGCTTCGATTATAAGAGGAATTTGTCATGGAGATTCTCTCCTTTTAGCTTTAATGCTGCTGTCTATCTGTTAGGTCATGTCCCCAACTCCAAGGATATAACGAATGAAGGCCTCTACAATGGTACCGCAATTCTGAAATTTGTCTGGTTCAGACAGATCGGTTCTGAGGCGGAATTTTACGTTGAAGCTCTGGTGAATGTCGTAATTATTTGCATTTCCCGTTTTCAAGACCTGCACGCAACTGCCACTCAACGTGCTCAGACTGAAGCTAGCTTCATCGTTAGCCGCCACGATGATCATGATGAGGAGGAGGAGAAGAAGAATATTAATCTGATAAGTAGGGCACTTGACCAAGCTCTCTTCTTAATTGATAGCATAGTGAGGCCAGATAGCATAGTGAGACCAGATGAAGAAAACCGAGGCTTTGTAGACTCTGAGTGGAGAGAGTGGAGAGAGATGTTGAAACACAGGGTGCAGATGTTGGATATAGTAAAGGACATTGTGAAAATGGTGGAACTTGTCCTTGCAGGTGTCAAGTTCCTCCAGTCATCGCACTTGGTATTCGGTTTAGATATTACAGCAATACTTTGTCAGGAAGACGAAGTCAGTGTGATAACTAGAAGAAACGTTGTTAAAGTGTTTGGACATTTTCTTGGAAGTCATATTGTGGATGAATACGATACAGAAGTTAAGCTGCACCTTCAAGATATTGTGCGCAATGCTTCATAGAGTGCTCTTCCTCTTCCGTTCTGTGGCATTAGAACATCTCCGTTCTTCCGTTCTGTGGCATTAGAACAAATAAACGACTGAAGAATTACAAACCCTTAACTATAAATCCATTTATTCTGTTAAAATTGCTTTCGACTTTTTTGAATTATTTAGCATTCAATTAAATTTTACTATGTATCGTTCAATATGATTAAACATCAATTATATTTATATTTTTAATTTCTCTTATAATGATTAAACATCAATTATATTTATATTTTTAATTTCTCTTATAATGATTAAACAAAATTGAAATATATATATATATATATATATATATATATAAATATAAAATTTATATATCAATAAAAATATTATAAATATAGTATTTAAATAAATCAATTTTTTCATATAAATATAAATATTTTTAAAATAATTAAAATCTCTCTCTAGATATATTAAAAAAATAATATTTATACTTAATATAAAAGCTATTATATATATTTTTAAAAGAGATATTCAATTTAAACATAAATACAATATTTATATATAAATATAATTACAATATTTTGTAAAGTCTTCCACGACACCCATCGAGCATGTGTTCTTTCGGCACATTTGATGATGGAACAGATAAAGAGAACAAGGAAACAATGATCAGTTGGGCGAACTAAGACGTTTGGGTGTGGGAAGGAGCATCTTGGGCGTACGATGGTGTTGTGTGGCGCCAAGGGGGCACACACCTTACTTGCCTTAGAATGATTGATGGAAACTTGGGTTGTGTTTGGGAAAGGGTGGGGAAACTTGTGACCATGCCCAAAGAATGGAATTGTTTACTCTCAACATCACCACCATGCAGGATATGTTGGAAAACCTCATCGACACACCCACAAGGAATCACGATGATCAACACGAGAGAGCGCACAAGGAAAGAGTTGTACTAGAGTAGGAGTGTGAAGTAAGAATCATCGTTGTGTCGCACATCCTCAGGACGTGAATGATCGTAAGATCTGATTAGACATTTGTGGTGTCGAGACAGGTGGTATCAAAGAATGTTTATCTCTTCACCATTACTGTATTTGGAACAATTGTGGAAGAGGGGTGCACTTGTTGAGAACATTCAACGGATTGATTAAGGGTCAAGCAGTCAGATGGACGGTGCAAGTGATGAATCTTGGAAGGTCAAGAGAGATAATGCAACTCAACGATTCGAGAAACTCCAAGAGGTGTTGGAGAGGATGAATGAATTCAATGCACAGATGGAGTCTGAGGTAAACAAGTTGAAGGAATTGGTGAAGAGGACTAGTAATTTGGTGTCGAATGTGTTGGGAGCACTTAGGGAGGACAACATCCATCATCGAGGCAACACAACAACAAAGGATCATCCCATATCAATAATGAGGAAAGGTAGGATGATTGAGTGTTACCTTTATTCACAAATTCATTTTATGAAGAACTATCCAATGAAACAAAAATTGACTCTATTGGTTGAGGAGGAGGCTTGACTCACACCAAAAGTGGAGGAGTCATAACCCTTGGTAGAGATTATTCAAGTGTCAAAACCGATAGAAGAAATGAGTTTAAGAAATGAGTGAATTCATGGAAACGTTGGTGGAATGCATGCAAGAGTTTAAGAAAGGGGTCAAGCACAATTTTCACAAAGTAAAGAAGTTGAAGGACTCTACCTTATAGACACAATAGTAAGTGGGTTGAGTATGGCAGCCTTGGTTGACATGGGGGCAATGCACAATTTTGCGAGTGAATGATCTATGAAGTATCTTCATCGCAAACATGAGAGCTTCAATGGAATGTGTAAAGTGTTGAAGTGAGCAATGATGACGGTGACGGGTGTTGGTTGTGGAGCCTAATTATCTTCCTGATTCGGAAGTCTTTGTTTTCAGCCGTGTTTATATCCCATGAAGACTTTACACCCTATAAGAATGTACACTCCTCCATGCAGGGAAGTATAGGGGGGGTTACCCCCCCTGTAGGGTTCGATGGGTCCATCCTCATGGTTGGGGGGTCCGGAGGAAAGAGGGCCCTTGACGAGGGTTCAAGGGACAGTGTTCCTCGATGGGGGTTTGGGGGAGAATCTCCTGAAGGAAAAATTGTCTTGTAAATTTATGTTGTAATTTCATTGTAAATCTGGACCATTCATTATAACGTCGCATATTTGATGGTAGAAGTTRTGTTAGGGTTTTTTTCCCTAGAAGGAAACCCTTTTTTTTTAGGGAAATGTATTGCGAMTATGTATGATGGTGAATATTGTATTCTGAGAGAGGAGACTATGAGAGAAAGAAGAGGAAGTTACATCAAGTGTGTTGTAGGTTGTATCCCTTCATTTGCAGGATAATAATAAAGGAAGGACCTGACAATTTCGTTGGTGGACGTAGCCCACATTGGGTGAACCACATATATCTATGTCTCTATTGTATTGTGTATCTTATGTATTTTATTTCCGCATTTGTTTTATTTTATTTCTCTGCAATCCTGTTTTTTTAACAACTGGTATCATAGTGAAAGGTAAGTTGCTATAATATGGTTCCATTTCTAGGTAAATATGTGTTTTATATCCCATTTATAGATTAATTCTGAAGGAATACATCGATACATGGAAAATTAGACAAAGAAGAAAATTAAGGTGTTGAGTACGAATAATTCTACGAGAATGAATTCAAGGAATTATACAATAAATTTGGTATATAAAGGAAGAATACTACTCCATACACACCTCACTATAATGGAGTTGCAGAAAGGATGAATAAGATGATGATGGAAATAACAAGGAGAATGTGGAGGGGTGCTAGGTTGGGACAATATTTCTTGACATAGGCAATGGAAACTGCATATTACTTGATAAATTGATCACCCTCATCAGTGTTATATGGCATGACCCCACAAAAGGTATGGACTGGTAATAAACCCCCTATTACACATATTAGGTTCTTTGGTTGTGATGCTTATGTATACATTCCAAAGGAAAACAAGAATAGGCTAGATAAAAGGATGAAAAGTGTATTTTTATTGGCTATAAATATGGTTTGAAAGTTTATAAGCTTTGGAACCCGGTGTCACACCATGTTTTCACCCATGACTATAATTATGCTAAGACTTCATATAATGTAATTATGAAGCATGTAATTATGTTATGATTAATGAAAAACATCTGACAACTGAGTGAGAAGGAAAATCCTTGAGTACAAGCCATGATATCATGCATGGGAATTGATGAAGTGGGAATGGTGAGGTGGACTGATTAGGCGGAATGAGGAGGTTTCTATGAAGAAATTAGGAATATCATATAGCATTCCATATTACATCTAAAAGCAATTGATACATAACCTACCAATGTAGTTGAACCTGGATGGAGCCATGTGACCAATTATGGTAAGAAATATTGGTGGTTGAAGCAGTTATAATTGATGACAAACATGATCTTTTGAAGAGGCAAGGGTCAACTGAAAAAACCTGACAAAAGTACATCCTTTGGATTTCCCCTTTGAATTTGGATCCTTGACTGTAGGTCACGTCTAACTGAAGCCAGGGGAATCCCAAAGATTGGGTGGAAGAAGAGGCCAAATGTGGAAACACATCACAAGATGCAAGATAGTAAAGGAGGAGAAACACATATGCATATAGGAAAGGAGAGTAGGAGACACATGAAATACATAGAAAATAGAGAACAAAGAGAATGCAAGGAGAATAGATCACAAAAACAAGTGGGGAAACATGAGTGGAGTCGACCAAAGAGAATAAACCAAGGAAAAAAAAGTGAGTAGCACACTCACAAACAGATGGTGTGATGAATAGAGGTGTTCACTTGCACAGATATGAGGAATAGAAGAATTTAGAAAGTTTTTCTTGAAGAAAATATAAATCTTCTCCAAAATATTATTGATCACCCTAGAGTAGAGAGGACCCATATCTAGACTAGAACAACTGAGGACTGCAACTTGATATCTACTGGAAAGAAACCAACACTAGTAAGGGGAGGTCACCGAGGGACTATGTAGCAAAGAAAAGTTTACCTTGTGCTGAGGAAATCGAGTTGGGAGGGTACCTGATAAACCTGTGAAAGTTATGAGCTCAATGGGAGGAGGCCATTTCTTTTTTTTCTAGTGAAGGAAGGAGAGTAACCCTCCTAGATCATTGTAAGTATGAGAACCATATGAATCATTCCCGTTGTGATATCATGGCTTGGAATAGGGGTGGCATGTTGTAGGAAGGTACTCTGTAGCATAGCCTAAGGTTGGGAGGAAATATGTCCTGTCTCAGTCAGTTGGTTGTTGATATTCACTAAACAGATAAGTTTTTTAACTCAATATGTTTGATGTAAATATGGTATTTCATGGTTTAAATATGAAATGTTAATGTATGTAAGGAATGATTGAATTATCTAGTAAAATGGAATATTTATGTTTTCTTTCATCAGTTGCTTGTTAGAGTTATGAATCCATAAGAGTAGTATGAGGGTAGGGTGTATTTGTGTGAAGACTACAAGTCTTTTAATGGAAAACTTGTAGGATATGAAGAAAATATTCACCCCAAAACTGACAAAGGATATATCTTAGTGATTGAGGATGGCTTCTATGTAGATTTAGAGGGCCTCAATTATGTGAAACCCCTTACTCTTGAGAGGAATGTTTACAGGATATGGATAGAATATTCATTTGGAAAGAGATGAGACTTCCCTAGTATTTGGGAATCCCTATGTAGGTTAAGGAACCTTAATTCCTATGAAAAACACCTACCTTAGATGGAAATATTGTAGGACATGCAAATATTCATCCAAGTTCCTAATGAAATTCATTATATGGTTTAAACATGGATTCCCGAGACCTTAAAGGTTTTGTAGAACCTTAGAAAACACCTAGAAGAAACACTAAACTAGTTAACTCATGATTTGGACTAATACCATGAAGAAAAATAATGTTTTAAACTAGAAGGATTCACATTCGTTAGATCGACTTAGCTGGAACATCTTGATCATTGGTCAGAGGACAGGGTCGTTGGAATGGCCTAGTATAAGGTTGTGTTGGGACTCTTATGGGGATAACTTCGAGTCAATGATAGTTGTTGATCTATCAGAGAGTGTGTCAGCAAGTCTTGTACTATTGATACAAGTCATGAGTATGGCCGAGGGAAGTTTGTTGAAGGTTTGGATGGAAGGTTACAAACGATTCTAAAAACTTAGGAGCCTGAGGATCATTCATATGGTGGAATATGCCCTCTGGGAATCTCATTTTTCGAATATCATGTGAATCTCTCTAAGGAGGAAGGTCCAAAACCTTAACTTGTGAACAAATGTAAACCCTGAAGTACTGATCCAGGAGGATCTCCACACAAGGAATCATTCCTTTACTCACCATGGAGAAAATCATTAAAATACTAATTGATGGTAGGTGGCAAGGATAATTATTATGCATGAGTGATTTATTTAAAATGTAAAAATAATTAATACTTTAAGTGAGTGAGAAACTCATGTATTATCATGCAAATTGGAAAAATGATTAATGCTTGAAGTGAGTATGAAAATCTCACGTATTATTCATTTAATTGTAAAAAAGGGAAATTAGTTTTTTGAGAGAATCAAACTCACAAATTAATTTCCTAATTTTAAGGGGAAATTAGTTTCATAGTTTTAAGGAGGAAGTTAAGGGTATCATGAGTTGGTTTGGACTCTTCCTCACTTTACCACAAGTGGCTTCCTAGTCTCAAGGAGGAAGTTAAGGTTCTTCCAAGTTGGTTTAGATTCTTTCTCTTTTTTCTCCTTGAATGGTTATTAGATCCTAAATTTTTGGATCTTGTCTCCTTGAATTATGGAGTGAAGGAAAACTATATAAAGCCCCTATGTAAAGATATAGCCATGAATCCCTTATGTATCATCCCTTAGTGGAGAGAGAGCTCAAATGTATTCCTTCTGGTGTGCGAAGAAATGTCACTTATGTGAGAGCCTTAAGTTCTCTTTTGTGTGAGAGAAGGTTGCTGCAGGTTTTATCCCTGTAAGGATCATGTGCCACATTTTGTGAGATTATTTTATCCCTTTCAAAGGAAGTATAATCAAGTGATTCATATTCCAAGTGGATCTGGAGACATAACAAGAAGATTATGGTCAACTCCCTTAACAACTCAATGATCTCTTGTCTCATTTTTTCTTATTCGTGTTTTATTTCTACAATTAAGTTCATCGAATGAATTAAGTATTGGATTATGATACGAACACATCCACCAAKTTAATATTCAATTTGGATKCAATTATTCATAAGTACATTTTTCCACCTTTGGTACGATCAATTTCAATAAATCCRCAATTATAAATCTGACCTTTTTAAAGTGGCCTAGAACCAAATCAAATTTGGTATCAATGTCACCCGAGTTTCATATCAAGTACATGGTATTTATCATATGAAATTAATGTGGATTGTTTGATCCATCAGAACTATATTTTTAATAAAATGAGAATAAGTCATTTTATCATCTATGAAAGATCGTGTTTTTATGGGACCCACCCAACGACCAATGAAAGAGGTGAATGCTAAAATTTTGGAAAATTGAGTCCTTAGCTCATAAAATTTGAAATGAGAAGCCCTGACATAGGTATTATGATATGTGAGGGTTTCAAAACTCAAGAATGATTCTGTGATGTCCTCCTTTCAGGGAAAATTATTATGTCTCGAAAACAAGTTGATTAAGGTTGGATTGAGCTTGCTTAGGTGCTAACAAGATGTTGTTGGACATAATGATATTAATGATTGTTATGAATATACCCAATGGGTGATAGTAGGATAGGGAACAATATAAATTTGAAATCCATTTATCCCTACTAACCCTCTGATTGATAATTGAGGCATTGATCAAAATGGAATTTGAACCCTGCAACTGACCTGAACTAAGACCAAGTGACTTAAAATCAATGACTAGTACTATTATATTGTTTGATAAGTCATTATGTACTTGAATGAACCAATGAAAGTAATCTCATGATACTCTCTAATGGGAAAGGGACATAGTAACTACTCATAGTAACCCTTCTACTAGCTTTGGAAGATATAGAAATGAGAGATACAATGTTGGGCCAAAAGAATTTTTTTGGGTCAACATATACCCAAACATTCTTCAAGATTCAAATAATGTCTTCTTCTTTGATCCATTATGGGTTTAGTTTGAAGGGGTTTCGTGGCTTCCCTTGATCTTGGTTGGGTTAATATCTAGGAGTCGAATTTTCTCCAAGTTTTTGATAAGAAAGTCTGAGGGAGAATTGACTTTGGATGGTAGCCCCAATACCTCAAAGGAACTAGTAAAAATTTAGGTCACCTTGCAGAATTACCATCCTTTGCCAAATCCATGACTTGCAGAAGAAGAGTTTCCAAAATTCCGTTCGATCCAAGTAGGGCCCGTTTAGACACATGAGCTCTTTCCCCATTGTAAGAGAGAAAAGGGAGACATCCAACCCTGAATCAAAATCCCACGTATTAGAAAGGGTAAAATTACCAGTCACTAGTCTTCCATCCTATAACTAGCCCCCTATATCATCCTAATCATGGATGATTTTAGGGGCTAAATTTCACTCATGGGCTAATTTTCCATGGTTTTTCCCAAAAAAAGATTCAATATTCTAAAAATAACTCACCCAAATTCTATAGGATAAAATTATTTTACCTTAAAAATCGCCAAAACATTATACAAATTATATAAAATCCTTATAAATTTGAATATTTTTACAAAAATATCGCTAAACATTTTATAGTTGGCATATGAAGGATTAGTAAGATTCGCCAAGGTTTCTACATTTTAAAATAAATTTCCATCCTTGAAATAATCCTTGATCCTATTGCATTGAAAAAATAGAAACGCCAACCCTTTAATAACTTTGAGAGATCTTGAACAATTTTATCCTCTTCTATCATTATTTCTTGCACATAAATGATGGGGGGGTGTGATTTTCAATTAACCTCTTTAGGGCCAATTTCTCGAAAGGGATTGGCTAGCCCTCTACAGTTAAAGGGTAGGAAGATCATTTTAAAATGGGGTAAGAAGATCATTTTAAAACTACCTTTGGGGCATTTTCTCTAAGGGCCTCGATTAAA
>SNQJ01S0004269.1:11773-23242 GCA_010110895.2 Picea sitchensis
AGTATTTTTCAAAAATGTTATAGAATGAGTTTAATTGGATGAAACTCTTGTATTTTTGTATCTCCTCTTTCCTCCACTTTCTCCAATTCCTTCTCAAGCCAAGTATTGATGTACTTACTTCCCACTTTTTAGATTCATGTTAGGCACTCCCTTTCTCTTTTTGTATATCTTTAATCCTTGGTCACATTAACCAAGTTTGGCCACTGATGGACATTAATATTAAATCTGAAAACTTACAATGGCAGAGAGTTGGAAACCTTCTGAAAAAGTTTTGGGTTGTCACGGGAACAAGATCCAATTTGGTTTTTGGTTAAGGAGACGTGTCCAAAGGAAACAGTCTCCCATTTGACTTTTTTGCTAAGGAAACATGTCCACAGGTAAAAGGTATGGATTGCTTTTTTTGCCAAGAAAGTGACACTGGGCCACTACTAACTTCTCCTGCATCTTGAGATAGCTATATTCATCCATGCTTATTTACTTAATTGGGGCCAAAAGGTGTGATGTTTGCTGACCAATCATATTTTATTTTACTTGTTGAGGTATTTTTCACAGCACAAAAGCCAATAGGTGAAAGAAATGTGACCCAAATCGGTCTTTGAAAGAAAGAATGTGGTGTTTTCACTAACCAAGACATTGAAGTCTCCTTTGATGTGGATGTTGGATCATATATAATGTATATATATCAGCATTGTTAGCCCCAGGGTTAGTTCAAGTGATTTGACTTGCCATGCTGAAGTTGAGTTGGCCAAGGAGGTCACAAGGTCAAATCCACATGAGTCCCTTAGGGTTAGGCATGCATGTTGTCCATAAGTGGAATTTACCCCAGGGACTATTCACACAATATGAGAAAGTGCCTAAAGGGTTTCCACATGGAAATGTTCCTTAGAAAAAAAAATTATATGCACACACACACACACACTTTCAAGTAATAATGTTGATCTACTTGAAAGTGTGTGTCTGTGTGTGTGTGTCAGCATTGTTATTTGAATGAATGTATATATATCAGCATTGTTACATTCGGCCATGTTATCCCCGACTCCTAGGGATAACTAAGGAGATGATGTCTCAAGGCCCTTAGGTTGCAAACATGGAGTACCGAGAGACAGCCTAACCAGCAGTGTCCACTTGCACAAACGACCCACCTCGCCACCACATTTCTAGGTTCATCACAACAGTATCCACCACATCAATTGGCTTTCGAAAGACATTGGATCTTGCTCCATGAGGTACAAGTCAGGTATCATGGTGAGTGGCATTTCAATATTTGAGGCATTTGAGTTTGTTGCATTTTAAACTGCTTTTGATTATGTAACATTTGCTTGGACATTATGCTCTTTGCCCTGTTTCACTTTGGTGGTTGACATTGCACCCAAGTAAGTGGGTCACCCTTGGGGATAGGTTTGCTACTGGGAGATCCTCTTGACGAGTCATTGTGCCATGCCCAACCATACGTGTCACTTTCCATGTTTCATCCCCTCATCTCCTTACCTCTTGGAATTTTCGAGTGTACTGACCCAAGAAGGGGTTGTCCCTCATTTCATGGGAAGAAGAGGTTGAAGGCCCAGAGGTGAGATAGTTGGCAAAAGATAAAATCCTAATCATGAACCTTCAAGATGCTTGCCCAAAGAGGTCTTGAGAGCAATGAAATGCCTCTCCTAAAAGATCAAAGACCTACGAAAGCAAACACATAATATAAATGTCCCATTTGATTGAGGGATTTACACAAAGTGCATTACAAGCTAGATTATACCCCCATGGCACTATATGTACTTCTCCCTTCAAGAGACACTTTGGTACTACACCCCAAGCTAATCGATTCACCCTAGGGAGTACCCAGTGTTTGGACCTTAATTAATTAATGGCAATGAATGGGCTTGGAAAAAGGATGCATTGAAAATGAAGGTGCAACACACCCTCTACAAAGGCACCCATAAATGAGACACTACAACCCCTTGTATGTCATGAACCCCATGCCCAAAAGTTTTCCCCCCATCCATGACACCTCATCCACACGACTTAGAAAGAGATACCCTTGGGAAACACTCCTAAACTTGAGGAACGATTCACCCAATAGGTCGCTTTGTCAACCCTCCCATACCTAAACTTGGAAAATTGCATAGGGTCTTTGAGCACTTGTTTATTCTAATGAGGTAGTTTGGATGTACATGCTTAGATGGCTCTTTTATTGATTTGATTTACTCATAATGATGCATTTGACTTGAGATCCTTGGAGGGCATATTCATTGTCTTTGCAGGACCTAATTGGTGGACAGTTTTGGAGGAACAAGCCTAGCTTGGGCTTCCATAGGGCTTGAAGCCCACAGGTTGGATGCCAAGGGCCCACACTCTAGATGATGATGACATGCCTTTAGAGGCCTAGAGGACACCTTGGAAGATCTTGCCCAGCCCTTGCATGCCAAACAACTTGCTTGAAAGGGACAAAATGTCACCTTTTGAGGGCTTGACGTCACCCTAGGGCTAGGTTGTGGTGGTGATGTATGTTTTCATGGACATTTGGCACTTTTTGGAGGAAGAGGCCCATGGATCATGGAAGAAAGGCTTTGGTTGAAGACAATTGGCCTTTGGAGGCCTAACGCTCCCTTCTCCAACTCAACGACTTGACCAAAAGTGCCAAACGTTGCCCAAAGGTGTATTTGAGCCCATCCATACCAACATCCACAACAAGTTGGAGCATGAGCAGTTGGACAAGTTGGCCTTCATTTACTACAACCATCGCCTATATGCACAAAACAATTGCGACAAAAAAATATGGATCCAATTATATCAAATAAGATTGACCCAAAGACTAATTGGGCCACGAAGGATAAATCTCTTAATGAAATGACTAGCTTGACATAGACACTAATGATCTCTCTAGCACACCAGTATTTGAGACACCTAACACACCAGCATCACAGTTTTTGCATGAGTCAATTGGACTAAGAGAAACTAGCACTACATGGCCTAGCTCACAAGGGCATATGGTAGGAGTCCTCGTAGATGAGAGCGGAGAGTCGAGACATTATCTACTTTGAATTTTTTATGTCATGATTTAGGTGTCAACCTTTAGGCTTTAGCCTTAAAACATCTGTGAGTAAATGCCATCTCACACTTTATATTACCATATTTCATGAGATGGGTTGATGGATAAACAACTATTTTATAAATTTATGGATTGGAAATGCCAGTCTTTTTTGAACAAAATTTCCTATAATTTGAGTTTTTCTCTATTTGTTGAATTCTGCCAAATCTTGGAGACAAGCTTTGTCAAGCCATTGAGTGCTCCCGAAACAAAAGTTGGTCAAGTTTTTGACAAGTCCAAGTATGACAACTTTGATTTCAACATCATCATCAATTAAAAGTTTAAAACATCCAATGAGTGATCTAGATACTCTTTGGCTCTCAAATTGGTTAAAGGCGCCTTGTTGAGTAGCAACAACAACAAAGAAAATACTATAGATCATTGACAACAAGAATCGTGTGAATAGTCGAGAAATGCAAACAAAGATGTAGATACAATATTACAAATGAAGAATTGTTACAACTGTCAAACTGGTTATATTCACTAAAGAAATCCTCAAGGGGTTCGGTTATGGACACAATAATATACAACAACAAATATGAAGCATGCCCTTAATAACTATGGTGAGCATTATAAAGGATCATATCTTGCAAACTCAAGAGGGGACTATACACCCACTATAAAGACTCATGGAGAATGACCAACAATCCATGACTTCTATATGTCTCAATATACTATCCACTCAACAGTTGGCAAGTTTGAGCAATTGCAATTGTTATCACAATATCTTACACCTTTATGCAAAGCCTTTGACAAGGGCTAAGACAAGTGTAACATGGAAGTGTTACCATTTTCACCTTAGCAATCACTTCCCTCATTTTAGTGAAGGATGAAATCCAACACAAGGGAGGCTTCCCTATCAACCTCAAGGAATCCTATAGCAAGAAGGGATCAATTGTATGGCCTCCTTTATTGGTTACTCAAACACACCACCACCAAATCAAAAGGTTTCAAGGTAAGTACAAGGTGGTTAATAAAGCAATTTCCAGATTTTTGTGTGTGATATCTAAGACAATTAATGATGTTTAGCAAGTCAAAATAGGTCAATGAGGTACCCCAATTTCCAAACACTACAAATCAAAATAACAGCTATGGTTGTTACAAAACTTGTATTAAAGATGATTACTTCAGCAATATGTCAAGTTATAACAACAGAAATAAAACACCCTTTGAAACAAGTTAAGCAAGCAATAAACTAGGGCTGAAAATACAAAGTTAAACTAGGGTTTTGCTAACAAACACTTGTTGAAATGATGAATGAGTATAACAGCTTTAATGAAGGACGATGTCAAGCCCTAGAGGGATGAAAATTAAATCGGCAATGTAATAAATGATGTCAAGATGTATCTCAAGGTGAAAGATGCCAATAAAACCCTGGACGTCAAGCTCAATGATGGCTGAAAATCAAAGTAAAATGGATAAGAATTGTTGCAAACCCTAATCTAACCCTAGAATAGTAAAGGAGAAGATGAATTTAGGGTTTAAAACTTACTAAAAGGGAGAAATATTAGTGTCGTTCAATCCTCTTGGGTCTATGGGGTCAAATTATGAACTTTCTTGGGAGACAAAGGTAAAGCTTTGGGTAAAATCCTAAAGTAGTCCACTACAAACCTTAGGGATTTAACCGATAAAATGACAATTAGGATAGTCCACTACAAACCTTAGAAATCATTTTATGCCTTTTGACAAGCTTAAAGATGGATCTTGGATAAAACCCTAGGGTAGTCCACTACAAACCCTAGAAAGCTATCCTATAGAAAATACTTAGGGTAGTCCACTAAAAACCCTAGAAATTTTCCCTATGTCCTTTAACAAACTTTAAACAAATGAAATCAAGGGAAGGTAGTCCACTACAAACCTTCCTAGGATTTCAAGATATGATTTATTCAAGAGAAATACAAGGTAACATGCACTATCACCACTTTGATAACACATTTACACTTCATACATTCAAGAAATAAACCAACAAAGATTCAGAAAGAGCACTTACTAGGTAAATCAATCATCATCCATGAAACCCTAACCAATTAAAAAATGTATCAAAACTTGAAAAGGATCTAAAGGTCATCTACCAAAGAAGGCGCATAAATCATCCATAGATAAAGAGAAGTAAAGAAGAGAAGAGTGGTAGTAATCCTCCACAAGTTGCTATGATTTACAAATGAGGGAGCACTTCCTCTACTTATATGAGGAAACCAAGCGCTTCACCTCTCTAAGAAGCCCCCAAAACATAAAAATCCATGATACAAGATGGATAGGTTTAGGTTGACCCCCAAAAATGACTCTAAGATAAAGATACAATGCTAAAACATGAAAACGTCCTCTAAAAACCCCACGTGTGTGTGTAGAAGGCCCAAGAAGGGTGATGTCATCTCTGAATGGGGTACAAATGCTCCAAAAGTCATATCTCTCCCCAAAAGGTGCAAAGTACCGTCAAAAGTCATGCCTCCTCATCAAGAAGATCGCATCTCCTCATGAACATAGTGCCAACTCATCATCCAAGTACTAGGTCGGCTCAAGCAAGTGTCACATCACCCTCAAGTATGATGTCTCATCGCACGTGCAACGTCCAAGGTCAAAATCATGATGTCATCAAGGAGAAGGGCTCCATCACCTCTCCAAAGAGGTGTACCATCATTATCAAGGCCACATCATCAATCCAAGCCCCAACGTCCTCAAGGGGTGTATGACATCATCATGGGCTCAAGGTGACATGTCAAGCTCCATATGCAACGTCCTAGGTCAATAGTGAACGTCCTAGGTCCTGGAGGTGGTGAAAGATGCCAAGAGGCATGCCAAGTCATCACAAGGCCCAACGCTCATCATCAAAGCTGCAACGACCTCAATGAAGTGGAGGTGAAGCATCACCAACGTCCTCCAAAGGACCATGTCAAATGTTGCATCATCATCAAGCAAGGGCTCAGAGAGTCAAGTATGACCAACCATCATGGATACAAGAGTCATTAGAATCATAAAATGTGAGTCACAAGTTGATGAAAAAGCCATATAAGTAATTCACATTAGGTATCTTCTTCAAACTTCACACTAGCTTATGACTTTATGCAATTTGCCTAATTTAAGCATGGGAGCACCATCATAGAACCCTATTAGGTGTGTCAGTACCCAAGTAGAGGAGTATTTCCCAAGAAACCCATCAAAGTGTAAGTATGAGTGAATAGTATGACTTGGGGTTTACTTCATGTCATGATGTCATTGACATGTAAGGCCACGTGTGATGTTCATCTCCATGAGCGCCTTTGTAGAGGGAGCGCTTGGTGCATTGAGTTACCCTTTCCTCGACAATGTTTCTTTCCACCCTTATCTTGCTTTTTGATATTCATTAATTGCTTTGCAAGCCCCTTTTCAAGTTTATGCATTTATTACACTAGGATTCAATTAAATCATTTTCTTTAGGTATGCATTAAGTGCATTTGGACTTGGGGTGACAGCCTCATAGCAAAGGGGTAGAGCTCAAGCTAACATGGCTTTTGATTTATCATTTATATCCCTTTCTTTTACATTTTTAATTTATAACAAGCTCTTTCCATTATTTTTACCAGTTGCATTAACCTCGAGCATTCAAGCCCCTTATTCTCATAGGAGAATGAAGTACGGACCTTTCTGTGATACATGTAACAGCCATTCCCAAAAGATAGGACAACAGGAGGAATATGGATGGAAAGTGTTAAGTATGAAAAGGTACAGGTATGTTACCCCTAACAAGGCCTCCCGATACTACCCCTTTTCCCCAAGAGAGACAACAGTTCACTAGGACACATATGATGGCCACCAAGGTGAAACAAGGCAAAAAGCATCACTTCCAACCATCATGATTCATTATCTGACTTCAACCCATGATCCTTACCTAAATGATTTACCTCATGTGTGTTGAACCACCGTCATCGGATGAGCCTGCTAATCAGGTGAATGAGTTGAGCAATTATGAGGGAGAGGCATCTGAGGGGCTATTGTCTGTGGAGAATGATGGTCATCATCTCTGGGACCACTGTCTGCAATGTGGATCATGAAAAATGATCTCCTCTAGTTACCCCTAGGTGAGACGGGGTAACAACAACCATTGACATAACTTCGCGCTCATTAATACTTGATTACAAAATACATAAGCGAATCACTTTATGATGCTTTATTACAATTACAACTTTTAATGGATAAATACAATTTGTTACCTATGCTTTTAATGGACTACCTATGCTTGTAACAAAGTCGGAATTGTTTCTTTCCCCAAAATTATAAGATTTAAATTTAAGAAAAAAAAAACATCCATAAATTGAAATGGAAGAAAATGACACAAAGAAAAAGGAAAAAGGATTAGCTCAAGATAAAAAAATAAGGAAAACAAATGGATGACCTCTATCAACAAGATTTGAATGATGAGAAAAAAGGCAAACAGAAACAATCATTGTTTGAGAAATATGCGAAGATAAACTTCCGCAATGGTTAGTAGAAAACAATGCTTCTTTCTCACATACTTAGATAAAGGCTAGTTCTAAGGGTTAGCTCCAGCAATGGTGAGCCAGAAATGAGATATCTCACCCATGTTGAGGAGGTCACAGGTTCGACTCTCTTCATCCCCTCAGGGTTAGGTGCTTGGAACTTAGGCACCAACAATTTACCCTGGTTACCAACTCCCAATGATGGTGAAGTGTCTAGGGGTTTCCCAAGCATTATTATATGCATAAAAACTATTTAGATCAATGCGTTGCAGCTGCAAGCATGAATTTGACCGAAATTATTACGATTAGGGTTTACCTAATATTTTTGGATGGAATGGAAACTATAATCATTGATTTTCTTTGGCAAAGTTTAATGCCCTTCAAATTTTTATTGTTGTCATATCTTATGGTCAAGCCAAAGCTGACAATTAAAAGAAAATAGTATGTTGATTTTTGGTGAAAGAAAGTATGGGTGTTATTTACCACAAGGTGTTTCTAATTAAACAAAAGGAGATTTTTTATCATAATGTTGTCATATTGGAAGATATAAAAGTTATTGATTTCTTCTCCTTAAACAATGAATTAGACAGCAGTATTTTTCAAAAATGTTATAGAATGAGTTTAATTGGATGAAACTCTTGTATTTTTGTATCTCCTCTTTCCTCCACTTTCTCCAATTCCTTCTCAAGCCAAGTATTGATGTACTTACTTCCCACTTTTTAGATTCATGTTAGGCACTCCCTTTCTCTYTTTGTATATCTTTAATCCTTGGTCACATTAACCAAGTTTGGCCACTGATGGACATTAATATTAAATCTGAAAACTTACAATGGCAGAGAGTTGGAAACCTTCTGAAAAAGTTTTGGGTTGTCACGGGAACAAGATCCAATTTGGTTTTTGGTTAAGGAGACGTGTCCAAAGGAAACAGTCTCCCATTTGACTTTTTTGCTAAGGAAACATGTCCATAGGTAAAAGGTATGGATTGCTTGTTTTTGCCAGAAAGTGACACTGGGCCACTACTAACTTCTCCTGCATCTTGAGATAGCTATATTCATCCATGTTTATTTACTTAATTAGGGCCAAAAGGTGTGATGTTTTCTGACCAATCATATTTTATTTTACTTGTTGAGGTATTTTTCACAGCACAAAAGCCAATAGGTGAAAGAAATGTGACCCAAATCGGTCTTTGAAAGAAAGAATGCGGTGTTTTCACTAACCAAGACATTGAAGTCTCCTTTGACGTGGATGTTGGATCATATATAATGTATATATATCAGCATTGTTAGCCCCAGGGTTAGATCAAATGATTTGACTTGCCATGTTGAAGTTGTGTTGGCCAAGGAGGTCACAAGGTCAAATCCACATGAGTCCCTTAGGGTTAGGCATGCATGTTGTCCATAAGTGGAATTTACCCCAGGTACCATTCACACAATATGAGAAAGTGCCTAAAGGGTTTCCACATGGAAATGTTCCTTAGAAAAAAAAATTATATGTATACACACACACACACTTTCAAGTAATAATATTGATCTACTTGAAAGTGTGTGTCTGTGTGTGTGTGTGTCAGCATTGTTATTTGAATGAATGTATATATATCAGCTTTGTTACATTCGTCCATGTTATCCCCAACTCCTAGGGATAACTAAGGAGATGATGTCTCAAGGCCCTTAGGTTGCAAACATGGAGTACCGAGAGACAACCTAACCAGCAATGTCCACTTGCACAAACAACCCACCTCGCCACCACATTTCTAGGTTCATCACGATAGTATCCACCACATCAGCTGGCTTCCGAAAGACATTGGATCTTGCTCCATGAGGTACAAGTCAGGTATCATGGTGAGTGTCATTTCAATATTTGAGGCATTTGAGTTTGTTGCATTTTAAACTGCTTTTGATTATGTAACATTTGCTTGGACGTTATGCTCTTTGCCCTGTTTCACTTTGGTGGTTGACATTGCACCCAAGTAAGTGGGTGGCCCTTGGGGATAGGTTTGCTACTGGGAGGTCCTCTTGACGATTCATTGTGCCATGCCCGACCATACTTGTCACTTTCCATGTTTCATCCCCTCATCTCCTTACCTCTTGGGATTTTCGGGTGTACTGACCCAAGAAGGGGTTGTCCCTCATTTCATGGGAAGAAGAGGTTGAAGGACCAGAGGTGAGATAGTTGGCAAAAGATAAAATCCTAATCATGAACCTTCAAGATGCTTGCCCAAAGAGGTCTTGAGAGCAATGAAATGCCTCTCCTAAAAGATCAAAGACCTACGAAAGCAAACACATAATATAAATGTCCCATTTGATTGAGGGATTTACACAAAGTGCGTTACAAGCTATATTATACCCCCATGGCACTATGTGTACTTCTCCCTTCAAGAGACACTTTGTTACTGCACCCCAAGCTAATCGATTCACCCTAGGGAGTACCCAGTGTTTGGACCTTAATTAATTAATGGCAATGAATGGGCTTGGAAAAAGGATGCATTGAAAATGAAGGTGCAACACACCCTCTACAAAGGCACCCATAAATGAGACACTACAACCCCTTGTATGTCATGAACCCCATGCCCAAAAGTTTTCCCCCCATCCATGACACCTCATCCACAYGACTTAGAAAGAGRTACCCTTGGGAAACACTCCTAAACTTGAGGAACGATTCACCCAATAGGTCGCTTTGTCAACCCTCCCATACCTARACTTGGAAAATTGCATAGGGTCTTTGAGCACTTGTTTATTCTAATGAGGTAGTTTGGATGTACATGCTTAGATGGCTCTTTTATTGATTTGATTTACTCATAATGATGCATTTGACTTGAGATCCTTGGAGGCATATTCATTGTCTTTGCAGGACCTAGTTGGTGGACAATTTTGGAGGAACAAGCCTAGCTTGGGCTTCCATGGGGCTTGAAGCCCACAGGTTGGATGCCAAGGGCCCACACTCTAGATGATGATGACATGCCTTTAGAGGCCTAGAGGACACCTTAGAAGATCTTGCCCAGCCCTTGCATGCCAAACTACTTRCTTGAAAGGGCCAAAATGTCACCTTTTGAGGGCTTGACGTCACCCTAGGGCTAGGTTGTGGTGGTGATGTATGTTTTCATGGACATTTGGCACTTTTTGGAGGAAGAGGCCCATGGATCGTGGAAGAAAGGCTTTGGTTGAAGACAATTGGCCTTTGGAGGCCTAACGCTCCCTTCTCCAACTCAACGACTTGACCAAAAGTGCCAAACGTTGCCCAAAGGTGTATTTGACCCCATCCATACCAACATGCACAACAAGTTGGAGCATGAGCAGTTGGACAAGTTGGTCTGCATTTACTACAACCATCGCCTATATGCACAAAACAATTGCGACAAAAGAATATGAATCCAATTATATCAAATAAGATTGACCCAAAGACTAATTGGGCCACGAAGGATAAATCTCTTAATGAAATGACTAGCTCGACATAGACACTAATGATCTCTCTAGCACACCAGTATTTGAGACACCTAACACGCCAGCATCACAGTTTTTGCATGAGTCAATTGGACTAAGAGAAACTAGCACTACATGGCCTAGCTCTTCAAGGGCATATGGTAGGAGTCCTTGTAGATGAGAGCAGAGAGTCGAGACATTATCTACTTTGAATTTTTTATGTCATGATTTAGGTGTCAACCTTTAGGCTTTAGCCTTAAAACATTTGTGAGTAAATGCCATCTCACACTTTATATTACCATATTTCATGAGATGGGTCGATGGATAAACAACTATTTTATAAATTTATGGATTGGAAATGCCAGTTTTTTTTAAACAAAATTTCCTATAATTTGAGTTTTTCTCTATTTGTTGAATTCTGCCAAATCTTGGAGACAAGCTTTGTCAAGCCATTGAGTGCTCCCGAAACAAAAGTTGGTCAAGTTTTTGACAAGTCCAAGTATGACAACTTTGATTT
>SNQJ01S0004269.1:23252-34751 GCA_010110895.2 Picea sitchensis
TTGATTGGCATGCCCTAGGGAGTAAGAGGATTTACACCCCTAGGGATTTTGTTGGTCTAACTTGTACTTAAAGACTCCATTCACCCATATTTTAAAGGCACTAATCTGAATTTTTGCATTGGAGAAATAAATTGTTTGCCTTGGTAAACGTGTTTTGGTGGGATATCAATCTTGTTCAAATTGGAAGTTTTTATGCATGTTAAGAGCTTGTCAAGGCCACTAGGGCGTCTTGATTAGCTTGGTCTTCTCAAAGTTGTAACTCATTAAAAGCTACAGCCATTAGGGCTGCAGCAAAATCATTCTTTGCTTACTTATAACTTACAATTCAACAGTCAGAAGTTGCTAATAATCTACCCCTATAATCTACTAGTCCTAGTGCATCCTTTGGGTATATTTTTGGCAAGTTTTGGTGACATTTTTCTGCTGTAACAACTTGTTTGCTACAGCCATAAGGCTGAATAATATCTCTGTAGTACTTGTTTCTTACAGCCTTGTTTCATTGCTAAGTCTTGTGCTTTTATACTAGAGTTATATTAGTGTTTAGCTAGCTTATCTCTTGCACCATTTGTTGGACTTTTAGCATTTGTTTAGCAGCTCTAACAACTATTTACTTGCTGATATATATATTTGTTGACTGCTCCAAATAGGGACAGCAAGCTTAACTTGCTTGTCCACGTAACATATAGTTCGTACATTTGGCTTTCTTGTGTCTTGGGCAGGTACAAACACTTTCGGCAGGTACCCAAGGACTTGGCAACCTTAAACCACTCCCGAGACTCATTCTCAAGCCTTCTTCCATCTAGCAACTTGACCTAATAGGGACATTCATTACATCATCTCACTTTCCGTCTCATTTCCCCCTAGGGTCACCCGGGATTCCCCCCTTGAGGTGATCACTTCACCTCTGAAGTGACGGGAATACCTATCTAAGGTGGCAGTGGGTAGGTTTTCCCTTAGTTGTCGCCATCTTGTGGTTTGGGTAGGGCTTTGCCCAACCTACAACTTGTGCGATAACAGGCCACTACTAACTTCTCCTTCGGAGGCAATCATGGCAGGGTCCTAAGATGCTACCTATGCAGAGAATGTACAGAAAGTCTCAATCACATCTTCAACCATTATCATTTAACCAAAGAAGTGTGGGCAGCAGGGAAAGGATAGTGGGAGAGAGGAAACATGGAGGAAGGTTTGGGGGCATGGCTCGAAAACAGAGATGTGAGAGATCATCATTTCTTCCGTTTGGGCATTATAGCTTGCTCAGAACGAAGCCCTGTTCCAAGGGAAGGAAATTTGACCTCTCAAAACGTACAATACACTAAAAGGAGAATACCAAAACTTAGAGAGGACAAAATCTGAAACAAAATAAAGGAATGTAAGAGATCCAAAAATCATCACCAACAGCCCACATGGGTTTTTCCACAGAACCTCAAATAAAAACTAGCAAACATGTGAAGCAGGAGGAGATGTGAGAGATCATCATTTATTCCGTGCTTTGTGGTTTGGGCATTATAGCTTGCTCGGTACGAAGCCCTGTTCCAAGGAAAGGAAATTTGACCTCTCAAAACGTACTATAGAATAAAAGGAGAATACCAAAACTTTGAGAGGACAAAATCTGAAACAAAAGAGGAATATAAGAGATCCAAAAATCATCACCAACAGCCCACATTGGATTTTCCACAGAGCCTCAAATAAAAACCAGCAAACATGTGGAGCAGGAGGAATTCTAGTCAATTCGGAAAACCATAAGATTGAATTTGAATGTGAACTTGGGAAAGGGATAATAAGCATGCAGAGAAAAGGCAGCCACCTTACTCATGACCATTGCCCGAGATAAATAAGATTAACATCTATTGGGAGTCAAAATTAGTAGTGGAATCGCTAATGGGTGAGAGAAGGCAAAGGAGTTTAGGACTGCATGACAGACATCTATTAGCTGAGGAGAATAAAGACGGTTTCAAAGAGATAAAATTGCATCACATACTCCGCAAAGCACAAACAGGAGATGGACAGATCATCCAAACAAGAATGCAACAAAGATCAACGATCCAAGCTCTTTGACAATGAGAGCATTTCATGATGGTGATGAGGAGATCCTCCCATCAAGATCCATTGGTATAAATCGATCAATGTTGATATAAATCGATCAATGTTGATGTATGTCAGTATGCTAGGACAATTGTTCCGTCTTTTGTTTATAATGTTTATGGAGATTGATGTCTTAGAGAATGACCGTCTTTCGGTAGAACGTAAGGAGAATGTTAAACTTCGTTGACAGCGCCCTTGGGGATGATGAATATTAGACAAGTAAACTTTCTATTTTTATTAATGGAAATGTTTATGCTGAAAAAATATATCAGCATGTAAAACCTCAATATGGCAGGTGAATATTATGCACCCCTCATAAATCCTGCATGGAACACTGAAGTGGCAGGTGCACTCCTCAGAAATCCTGCCCAGAACACTGAATTGACGGACTCCCTGCCCAGAACCTTGCAAATCCTACCTAGAAAATTAAAGTGACAGGTTCCCTGCCCAGAACCTTGCAAATCCTACCTAGAAAATTAAAGTGACAGGTTCCCTACCCAGAACCTTGCAAATCCTGCCTGGAACATTGAAGTGGCAGGATTTGCAAGTATCCGGGCAGGATTTCTGAGGGGTGGATAATTTTTGGCATTGTGACATACAGTCTTGGGATGTACCAATATGCAATAGCATACATTGTGAGCACTCCTCAGAAATCCTGCCCAGAGCATTGAAGTGTTCTTCCAATATGCGTCCATTCTTCTTGCATTCGTTCTTGTGATGTACCAATATGCAATGCCCGACAATTTTTTATGTCATTTCTCGAAAAAAAGCACAATATTTCACTTATATAGATAGTTTTTCACCTGCTGATGAATTCTACCTGAATTTCGCTGTAAAAAATATAGATGTTGAAGTAGAAATGAAGAATCTTTACGATAGAAATGATAAATACCTTGACGAAAATGCCGAAGCCGCATTCCATTGCAACCTTGGCGAGGAAGAGGTCGTCAGCGAGTAAGCGTTCCTTGAATCCTCCGAACTGAAAAAACCATCGAAACAGGGCCGATTTCTCTAACTCGGCATATCGATTGATAATGGCACCGGGAACGCGCCCTTCTGTCACTGCCACTGCCAAATCACCCGGAATGGTCTCCAATGACTTCCCCAGCGCTGCCAACGCCAACATCGCTTCCTCTCTGTTCTTGTCATTATCGTTCTCATTCTCTTCGCCACCTCCACCGCCGCCACTACCAATCCCACTCCCACTCCAATCCCCTCCACCTCCCCCTGTAGCTGTGGAGGCCACTTTAAATGCTCTTCTCCATCCAGCCTCCGCCCCCGGCCCAAGCCTTCGAGAGCTTATTCTTCCTCCAGGGTTATTAGGGAAGTCTACCCTCAGCCTGTTGACAGGTGTGGATGCTCTGTGACAGTGGGCATCATACAATGCGCACGGATTCCACCCGGCCCTTGCGACTACCGCACTAGTCGACAAATACACTGTCATTACTAATTGCAACAGCCTTCAGAGCGGCTTCCCTTTTAGGGTTCGGTTTGTTCGGAAGGATATTACACAACATAGGAAGCCGCTGAGAGAACTGTGTCTGCATATATATATTCAAAGCCGGCCATTCCTTCTACTCTTCTTCTTTCGAAGAAGAGGATTGATTAGCTGTTTCCAGTCCCATGTCACCTATCCAACGACCCACTCACCTACCCACTGGATGACTCGATTTCAACTGCCCGTCCTACGTGAACGAAAGATAAAATAAAATATAACCATTAAAGCCATCTGTACATTAAAGTCATCCATGCTCCCCACGAGATAAGGGCCGTCTTCATGTACAACTCCAACTATGGAGGGGGAATTAAATCAAGATGTGCTGATATATTATTCCAATTAAATCAAAGTCTGCTGATATATTATTCCACTCAATCCCCATGGCGCTTTGAAAAATTTTCTCCTCTATTTTAAATTCATTTCATTTGGAATAAGTGAACTTTTGCGAGAAGAAGATGAGCATATTATGAAATCATATTTGTTTTCTTTCTCTCTCATAAGGAACAAAGACCATGGAACAATTTGCATAAACAAGAAAGCACAAAGCACGCTTTGTAGAAATATTTTAGTATTAATCTTTTAGTAAAATATATATTAGTTGTGTGGAAGAATCCACAGATTTTTAAAAAAATGGTCCATATAGACCTTCGAGTGTGTTGCCACTTAGAAAGAGTCGTTTACAAAAATGGGGAGTAATTTTGGAATAGAGTTTGAGACATCCCTCTGCTTAACAAAATTTCTGAAAGTAGAATTCTTAGGATAACTCCGATAGTAGATTATGTTGATACAGATTGTAAGACAAAACATTAAAGTTCCAAATCTTAATTAACCTTTTCCATTTTGACGTGTTATATATCCAGCATATTTTCTGGGTGCGGCTCATTCAAGTCTGGGATCGGGTTGACTGAGTTTGACTAAGCATTCCTTGAATTCTCCTACTACTCTCCCGAATTGCTTGGAGGTGACTGTGTGCCTTCCAATTTCTCTAATCTTCTCTACATTGTCTCCATTTTCATGCGGTTGTCCTCTATCTGACTTCACTGAGCATAGCTCTTATCCTGGAGCTTTTCAATCATGAGTCTATGTTGGGAAAGCGTTTCTAGTTCAAAGGCCCTGTTGGCTCCAATTGCTCCAAGATGCACTCTGATTCTGCTGCACCCGCCACATTCCTCTTCCCATGAGTCCTTGGCCCAGCTTCCCAAATCCACCGGAGCGTCGTTACCTTTCTGCATTGTTTCGTAAGCTAAAGAAATTTTGGTCCTGACAATTTCGCGGATTAGCTGCAGGAGACAAATTGGATTCCACGGACTAGGCAGGAGGGCACCAACTTGCAGCAGGAGAACAGGCAGGGGCGAGGTCGACAATCCAAACCAGTGTTAAACAGTGTGACCTAGGAACACTTCAATCCTTGGAGATTCTTGGGAATTCTGAGGAAGACGGTTCGAAAGCCATAGATTGTGGAAGGAAAACACTGAGGTGCCGAGAGGGGGCGACAGTCTAGGCGAGGCTAGGAAAGAGGAGAGACCCAGGGCTCCGGAAGTCGAGAAGGAGGGATCAGAACGAGAATTCTGAGGAAGTTGAGGGCTGAGACACCAAGAATCACAAAGCAAGAACAAGAGATACAGGGGAAGTGACGAGGTGACGAGGATAAATAGGGTCTGGGTTCGCAAAGGTGAGAAAGGAGAAAATGGATTTACCCAAATAACCAAATTTCTGGACAAATTCAAGCTCAAGGACAATGCCATGATTTCCCATGGGTCCATTAATGGAAAGAGTGTACTTATCTGTTTCCGTGAAGGTAATTCCCTGCGATTTGTTCCATCAGGCGCCATGATCCCGAGTCTGGAGGTGCAACTGACGTCTAGAAGGCGAATGTGTTGTGTGGGATGGATTTCTCGTACCGCTTCCATCATCATCTGATGCTTGGTGACCTGATCTCCCACGAGCTCTGATGGGTTGTCCTGCTTACCACCTCGCAACATGATGGCTCTGGTTATATCGTTAGCCACCCCTTTACCTCGAACAGTGTGTCTCAAACATGTTCAATGCCACCTGTTCAGCCTAGAGGAGTCCTGATCCACGCGGACGTCTACATGTTTCATCCTTATGTTGTTGGTGACGTGCTTCCCCCTCTTGGGTGGACGTGTTCTCATCTTCGCAGGGCTCCCTCCCCCCCTTTTGCCTCTTGGAACTTGAGGGTTCCAGGCCCCTCTCCTATTAATGTGTCCTTCGTTTCTGCTTAAGGCCTCGATGAAACACCTTTTTGTTTTGGCCCCCGCCATTTCATAGTGATATTTGGTCATTAGCATTGGGGGGCTAAGGTTATCACTCTGTCTATGCTTAGGGAACCAGGCGTTTCCCCAATGGTTGCATTCGCCATTTTGTCTACTTCAATGTTACTTTCTCTCATTATGTGGTAAAAGGTTATCTTAATGCCCCTGGAATCCACCCTTATTCTATTGTGACTTGCTTTAGGCTTAGATCTCGAGGGTTTGATCCATGAACCATCATTCTTATTATATTTTTGGAGTCTCCAAAAACGTTGAGCTCTCGGATTTTCTGAGTCTGGATGAGTTGTATGCCTTTTAGAAGAGCATAAGTATTAGCTTTATTATCAATTTACATCCCAAGAATCCAGTGGTAACTTAGGGATTTTTTTCCTCCAAATTTAAAGAAAATCCCTCCACGCATGCCTCCCCTAAATAATGTACATATTTTTATAATAAATTGTTTGATTAATTTTTTTTTATATAATAAATTGTTTGATTTTTTTATTTAAAATGAGAAAATTTGTCATAACTCACTTGTCATTACTCATCATGGCCATGACTTATGGTCCATCGCTCGCTATTACTAATAATCCATAAAGGACAAGCCTTCACTCTTGTCAAATACCTCTAATAAAATAAATTGTTTGATTATTTTTTTATAATTAAAAAATCTATATAAAACTCACTTGTCATTCCTCATCGGTGGTAATGATCCATAAAGAAACAAACCTTCACTCTTTTCAAATGCCTCTAAAAATTGATCTTTAACTTATTTTTTTAATTTATTTTCTCTTAGTGTGTCCTTGAAAACAAATTCTTAACTATTATTAAAATCATAGTAAATCAAAGTTTTACTATATCTTTGATATAATTTTTTAATTTAAATATTTTTTTTTTTTTACTTTTACTTTAATTTAAATAATTGACACAATATCGATTCTCGTCGAAATCAATTATCTCATATTCTAATAACAATCTTGATATACTTGCTTTAAATGTATTCAACATTGTTGACAAATTATATTGATATACTTGCTTTAAATGTATTCAACATTTGTTGTTAATTATATTGATATCGATTTAAATGTATTCAACATTGTGGATAATTATATTGATATACTTGCTTTAAATGTATTCAACATTGTTGATAATTATACCGATATAATTTATTTAAGAAGTAATGATAATAAAGTATGTTTTTAACTGAAGTACGTTGATATGAAAAGTGCATTGTTTATAATAAAATCAATGGAATATATTATGGGTATTTTTTAAATATTTAAATATTATATTTCAATGTTATTTAAATATTATGCTATATAGTATTTTAGGTGACTATTTCAATTTGGTTATATAGTATTTTATGTGACTATTTCAATTTGGTTATATAGTATTTTAGGTGACTATTTCAATCTGGTTATATAGTATTTTATGTGACTATTTCAATTTGGAAAAATCATACATGTATATAGGTGAATTTTCAATAAAAAAAACATATAATTTGATGATGATAGTTAACATTTACTGAGATCATTTGGTTTATCGGATCTTAAGAAAAGCAATTGATTACTTGGATTTCTTTAGAATTTTATTTATGTGCTCGAAAAGCATTCCAAATTCACCATAGTTTTGATGAATTAGAAGGTTTGGAAGGTTGGTATTGTGATAAATCTTTTGAAATTGAGATCTAATTTGGGTATACGCATATTCTAAGAGAAAGTGATTTTCATCTTCAACCCTCTTCATGTCACAAGGATGACATATTCTTTTAACCAACGACGTTTTGGGAATTGTCCAATGCCCAATTTCACTATGGAGTTCGTGAGGATTTGTTCTTATTTTAGCAATGTCGATTTTCTTCTTTACACTAGTGAAAAGAGAGAAACACTTTTGATCTTTTAGATTAAGGTTGATCACCTCCTTATAGTATCTTAATTTTCTTTTATCCTCTAATTCTTTATCGCACCATAGTTTCTCCTTGGATTTAGATGTAATAATCTTTTTAATATCATCATTATTCTACAGAACGATCTCTTCCTTTATTCCCCAATGATTTAGCCAAGACCTGGCATCTTTATGCCATCCTCGCTTGAGTCGTAGGTGGTTTTGGTTGGAGTTTGAAGCAATTTTGGGAAGTCTCGTCTTTCATATTGTTTATATTATTCTTGTACATTAGATACCTAGTCATAGCCGTGCTCTCAATGGGGGGAAGGTTCGTTTCTATGAGGAGAATAGGATATGATGTATTGCCTTTAATTTTTAGATTATAAGTTATAAAATTCTTTTAGATCTGTTCTATCTTTATCCACGATTCTCTAGAGATATTGCATCCCCAAACTTCACATCCATACAAGATAACAGGAGTGGCGAGAGTCTCAAAGAGGAGTTTTTTCTTATCATATAGCCAAAGGTCCGCTGATTTACAATTGTTTTCAATCCCATAACAAGCTTTCCACCCTCCATTTATCCTTTTCTCAATACTATAGTTCTAGATGAGCTTGCGATGAATATTGATTCTCGGATATTTGTATGAAGGCACTTCCTCCAAGTTGTTGTTGTCATATACAAAAGTATTGCACGTGATCTTTTTGGATTTAATTATATAACCTTTGTTTTGTCAGTGTTAACAATCATACCCATGTTAGAGCATAAATCCTTGAGGATTCTTAGTCACTTACCAAGATCATAGGGACTCCTTGTCATAAAAACAATATCATCGACATAAAGAAGAAGGATGATGATTATACCAGCGAGAGTCGAGCCGACACAACCTACTTCTTCTAAACAATTTTCTAGCTTGTTAATGTATATGCCAAAAAACGTAGGGGAAGGGGTCAGCCTTGCTGGACTCCTATATTAAAGTTAATTTCTTCCAACTAGCCCTCAGTATTCCTAAACTTGGCAATAACGTTATCATACAACCTTACCACAGCAACTCGCAACTCAAAAGGAACTTTTAGCTCTTCTAACGTATTCCAAAGGTTTGTCCTTGGCACTATGTCAAAATCTTTTCTAAAGTCAACAAAACAACAAAGGAGATTGGTTTTATTATTGCAACACTCCTCCACAATGATCCTAAGCATAACAAGGTGGCCCACAACTAAATGATAGCTCCTAAATTCAGACTAGTCTTTAGCTCTTTTTCCATGGCTTTCTTGCCATATGCTAATCTTCTTTTCCAAAACAATTTTGTATAGCCTAGCTAAAATGAGGCTAATCATAATGGTCCTATAATTAGAGGGATTTTTTTTATCCCTACTTTTAAAAATAGGTACAATGAAGCTTTGAGTCCAGGGTTTATGAAAGACCTACTTGACAACTAAATTGAAGAGCTTGTGTATGTAAGGGATGAGGATGGGCCCTCCAATTTTTAAGATTTCAGCTTGTTAGCTTTTGATGTCCTTAACTTTCCCTTTTGCAACCCGCTTAACCCCAAACTCTATGTCTTCTATAGAAAAACGTCATCATCTATAGAAACGTTTGGAATGTTGTCCATGGCATTAGAATTGTAAATTTTGGCCAATATTATCAATCTAAACATATTTTATGTAAAACAAAAGTGAATTTTAAAAGTAAAAATGGTGAATTGGTAAATCTATTTTTTGAAAAAAAAAACTTAAAAAAATAGTCCATTGGTGAAAATTCCCCACTAAAAAATAACAGCCATCAAACTTTGGGCATCACCATATGTCCAATTGTTGTCCTCAGGTTGATAGCTATTAATATTAATATTTCCACCATTTCACTCATTTATGTTGAAACATTCATTGGTTCAATGTTGAAAGTGTCCATTTAAATCCTTCTAGTCAAATTATTATGGGTGGATCGATGTTTTATTATCTCTTGATGAATCATCAAAACTACATGAGAATGACCTGTAGTGATGGATATTCCTTTTGAACGAGGTGTACAAGTCTCAAAATCTACATTAGTTATCTAGAGATCTTGGGAGTGAATTCCTCTTGGCTTTGGCATCATCCCCTTGTCTAATGTAACCAAAAATACTCTTGTTTTGTTATCTTCATTTACTTCAAGAAATAGTTCATTCACTCCTAACTTTGGAATAATTCTCTGCAATCCAATCAAAAGGTCTACTACCCCATGGATTTCTTCTCAACATTCTATGGCATGGGATCTCATCCTCGTAATTTTCCAACTACAACTTATGACTTTCTACATTTGCAATGAGCCTTTCAATAACTAATGCAAGTATTCATACTATTGATTATGTTTGGGAAATTGGTCACAACCTTCTCACAAGAAGATTCCATATTGTCCAATGGTAGCAATGATTAGTGGTGAGGCTAATATCCCACTAACTTTGCATGTCATACAAATAGCTCCCATAACTCGAGATGCTAGTCATGATTTCGCTCATTTCCCATCCTTGAACATCCATTGCACTCAACCTTTCACTTGTTATCCATGTAGGGGAGACTATGATTTTAAAATTTTGAAAGGGCCTTAAATGAGAATATGGGTGTGTTGCAAGGTCAACACATGGTGAATCACTAGGTGGACCTAGACTTTATATACTAAAATGACAACAAGGTAGTCATGAATGCATGATAGAATCCAACTTGCTATATCGAAGGGATTCATTTAAGAAAAAGGGTATATATGTGGCTTCATAGGTCTCTTTATTATAGTTATAGAAGAATGACCCTTTACGCCACCAAAAGTACTTATCCTATGAAGAAATTACCTCGATTTGAAACAAGGGACTTGTGACCTTTGCTATAAATTTGACTTTAATCCAATTGGTTTACATAATGGAGTACTAGCACAGCCGACTCGCGGCTGGAGAACGCCGAAAGGTATCGAGCGTTAAGTGTGCACTGGTAAATAACGTGTCGAACGTTTAGATTAACGTGAAGTGCACCCAAGTTTACAGGTGGTAAATAACGTGCTACCAATTTTACAGGTAGTAAATAAGGTGAAGCGCTTCACATACTCCATTCCTAATCACATACTCCATTACTAATTACATAAACGTGTCAATCAATTGTACAAGATAGTAAATTTTTAATCAGATTAAGTAAATGTGAAAAAGTAAACACAGAAATGTACGCCTTTATAAAAGCAAGGAAGTTAATATTTAAAATCAGAACCCTCCATTTAGTGTGACGACCAAGAATATTCTATCTACATTTGATCATGTCCATAAAAACTGCATTAAAGATTAAAAACGTATTAAATGTGCCCATTGCCAATAGGTATACGCCTTTCGACGTAATAATATTTCTCAATTGTGACTAGAGATCCCCACAAGTGTTGTTCCACGGTCAACCAACATCCATAGTCTCGGTAGAGATAATGGAGTATAATATTTCTCAAGTGTGACTAGAGATCCCCACAAGTGTGTTAGAAAAACAGGACCGTGGAGCAATAAGATAAATACAAATGCGGAAACAAAACACAGAAGATACACAATACAAGAGAGACACAGATTTACGTGGTTCACCCAGTGTGGGCTACGTCCACCAGAGAAATTGTCAGGTCCTTCCTTTATTATTATCCAGCAAATGAAGGGATACAACTTATAGCAAAACCTGTTGTAACTTCCTCTTCTTTCTCTCACAGTCTCCTCTCTCAGAATACAATATTCGCCATCAATCATAGCCGCAATACATTTCCCTCATAAAAGAG
>SNQJ01S0004269.1:41891-52803 GCA_010110895.2 Picea sitchensis
AAAAAAAAAGGGCATGGAACTTAGTGTTAAGTTCACTAACTTCTCTTTCAGCTACAATCATTTTGGGGCAAGTTGCAAGACCAATGAACCTAGAAATTGAACATCTTTGAATTTTTCAAGGAACAAGTCCTTGAAATATCATCAATTATGAATGGTATGTGCTGGCAAGTTGTAGAACCACAATGAGTCTAGGTAAGCTAGTACTTGACTAGCTGAAAATTGGATTAGATCTTGGTTAAACTCTATTATCTTCATGAATGGATCTAACATCTCACAATGAGTAAATGAGTAAGCTCTAGTGTGCTTGATCGAAATCTTTCTTTGAGTTTCTGTCATTTCAATTAATGTTGGAAAATACTCATATTAACTCGTGGCATAAAGGTTCTTAGGTTTGCTTTCACTCATGCTTTGCTAAAGAGAATCAACGATTTGGTTTAAATCTTAACATCTAGGCAACGTTTGGCATATTTCATAGTTATAAAGCTCTAATCTAATGAATCGATGCCCTTACTAGTGGAACGACTTGCTCTCTAAGCAAAACGACTCAAGTATTTTCAGCCCTTTTATGGTTTAAAATCTGTGGTTGAAGGGTTTTAACACTTGATAAAGTTTCCTTTGATGCAAAGTTTTTAATGTGTATGGCATTGATCCTATATTGATGATGAACATGTACATGTAATACACTTCTAAACCAACCATTTGCACACATATTTGACACACTTTAAAGCTTAACGACTCACTTGATTTATTGCTGGTGCACATGGTTGCAGCACTTAAGTTTCATGAACAGTCCACTTAATCACATTAATACTTAAGTGCTTGGCTAACTCTTTAAGATTTGGGGTCTTTCCCATTCATTACTTGCTAATATATTCTTTCTTTTGATGCCAAAACGATCTCATGAATGGACTGTTATTTCCTATAAGCACTGACCTCATTACATGTTCAGGACTGGTGGCTTAGTGAGCAGATTTTGGACTGTTATTTCCTATAAGCACTGACCTCATTACATGTTCAGGAATGGTGGCTTAGTGAGCAGATTTTGGACTGTTATTTCCTATAAGCACTGACCTCATTACATGTTCAGGTCTGGTGGCTTAATGAGAAGATTTTGGTGCATCTAATTGCTTGGGACACACATAATTTTCTCTGAAATCTGATCTATATCTTACTGTCCTAAAGACTGAAATATAACAGCAGAGGATTAAATAACATTTCACATAATCATTGGCATATAATTTCATTGACATGCTTTGAATCTCTCTAAGTGGATGGTATTTCATGATAAGCAAGCCTCCTAAATCTGGTGTTATATCCTATGGACATGGTGGAATGGTTTAGTGAATGACATACTTCATATTTCAGCAATCTCTTTAAGTTTCATGATTATATCAATATGTCATGCTCTAATGCTTATAACTTAAATCTGATTCATTAGATCTATTTACTTCATGAGGTTGAATGGTGAATGAGAACATAGTTCATACTTCAGCATTTCCACAACTCTTTTCAAGTCATTGACTAAGTGTGAACTTGACATCTATCTCTTTCTTGCAATACATGAGCATAATTACTATTGGTTACATGGACAAATTTGAATGATAAGCAAGTTTAACTTACTCACATGCCATACTTGTTCATTGTTACTTTCCAACATAACACAAGCACACTTATTTAATTCACACGTCAATTAAAGCTTGTTTCATCTAGTTGATTTGATAATAATTCACACGACTCTTGAGATAACTATATTCATCCATGCTTATTTACTTATTGGGGCCAAAAGGTGTGATGTTTTCTGACCAATCATATTTTCTTTTACTTGTTGGGGTATTTTTCACAATACAAAGGCCAATAGGTGAAAGAAATGTGACCCAAACCAGTCTTTGAAAGAAAGAATGTGGCGTTTTTACTAACCAAGACACTAAAGTCTCCTTCGACACAAACACTGGATCATATATAATGTATATATATCAGCATTGTTAGGCCCAAGGGTTAGCTCAAGTGGTTTGAGTGTTGACTTGCCATGCCAAAGCCGTGTTGGCCAAGGAGGTCACAATGTCAAATCCACATGAGTCCCTTAGGGTTAGGGCACCATTCACTCAATGTGATGAAGAGCCTAGAGGGTTTCCACGTGGAAATGTTCCTTGGGAAAAAACTTATATGTATATACACACACTTTCAAGTAATAATGCTGATTTACTTGAAAGTGTTGGTGTGTGTCCGCATTGTTACTTGAATGAATTTATATATATCAGCATTGTTACATTCATGATTCATCCACTACTAACGTCTCCTTCAGAGGTAATCATGGCAGGGTCCTGGGATGCTACCTATGCAGAGAATGTCCAAAAAGTGTCAATCACATCTTCAACCACTATCATTTAACCAAAGAAGTGTGGGCAGCAGTGAAAGGATTAACAGCAGGGAAAGGATCGTGGGAGGGAGGAAACATGGAGGAAGGTTTGGAGGCATGGCTGGAAAACAGAGATGTGAGAGATCATCATTCTCTTCCATGGTTTGTGGTTTGGGCATTATAGCTTGCTCGGAACGAAGCCCTGTTCCAAGGGAAGGAAATTTGACCTCTCAAAACGTACTATAGAATAAAAGGCGAATACCAAAACTTTGAGAGAACAAAATCTGAAACAAAAAAGAGGAATGTAAGGGATCCAAACATCATCACCAACAACCCACATGGATTTTTCGACAGAGCCTCAAATAAAAACCAGCAAAACCAGCAAACATGTGGAGCAGAAGGAATTCTAGTCAATTCAGAAAACCATAAGATTGAATTTGAATGTGAACTTGGGAAGGGCATAATAACTATGCAGAGAAAAGGCAGCCACCATAGTCATGACTATTGCCCGAGATAAATAAGATTAACATCTATTGGGAGTCAAAATTAGTAGTGGAGTCGCTAATGGGTGAGAGAAGGCAGAGGAGTTTAGGACTGCATGACAGACTTCAATCAGCTGAGGAGAATAAAGACAGTTTCGAAGAGATAAAATTGCATCACATACTCTACAAGCACTAACAGGAGATGAACAGATTATCCAAACAAGCATTTAGCAAAGATCCAGGCTCTTTGACAATGAGAGTTTTTCATGATGGGGTTGAGGAGATCCTCCCATCAAGATCCATTGGTATAAATCGATCCATGTTGATGTATGCCGGTATGCTAGGATAATTGTTCTGTCTTTTGTTTTATAATGTTTATGGACTCTGGAGATTGATGTCTTAGAGAATGGCCGTCTTTCAGTAGAACATAAGGAGAATGCTGAACTTCGTTGACAGCGCCCTTGGGGATGATGAATATTAGACATGTAAACTTTCTATTTTTATTAATGGAAATGTTTATGCTGAAAAAATATATCAGCGTGTAAAACCTCAAAATGGCAGGTGAACATTATGCATCCCGCATAAATCCTGCATGGAACACTAAGTGGCAGGTGCACTCCCCAGAAATCCTGGCCAGAACATTGAAGTGACAGATTCCCTGCCCAGAACCTTGCAAATCCTGCCTAGAACATTGAAGTGACAGGTTCCCTGCCCAGAACCTTGCAAATCCTACCTGGAACATTGAAGTGCCAGTATTTGCAATGATTCGGGCACGATTTCTGAAAGCTGGATAATTTTTGGCGTGCAAACCTTACCTGGAACATTGAAGTGGCAGGATTTGCAATGATCCGGGCAGGATTTCTGAAAGGTGGATAATTTTTGGCGTGCAAATCTTTCCTGGAACATTGAAGTGGCAGGATTTGCAATGATCCGGGCAGGATTTCTGAAAGGTGGATAATTTTTGGCGTTATGACACAGCCTTGTGATGTACCAAATGCAATAACATACATTGTGAGGTGCACTCCTCAGAAATCCTGCCCGGGGCATTGAAGTGATGTTCCAATATGCATTCATTCTTGTGATGTACCAATATGCAATGCCCAACAAATTTTTATGTCATTTGTAGATAAAAAGCACAATATTTCACTTGTATTTATATTTTTTCCAGCGAAATTCTGCCCGAATTTCGCTGGAAAAAATATAGATGCTGAAGTAGATATGAAGAATCTTTACGATAGAAATGATAAATACCTTGGTGAAAATGCCGACGCCGCATTCCATGGCAACCTTGGCAAGGAAGAGGTCGTCAGCAAGTAAGCGTTCCTTAAATCCTCCGAACTGAAGAAGCCATCGAAACAGGGCCGATTTCTCCAATTCGGCATATCGATTGATAATGGCAGCGGGAACGCGCCCCTCTGTCACTGCCACTGCCAAATCACCCGGAATGGTCTCCAATGACTTCCCCAGCGCTGCCAACGCCAACATCGCTTCCTTTCTGTTCTTCTCATTATCGTTCTCATTCCCCTCGCCACCTCCACCTCCACCGCCGCCACTACCAATCCCACTCCCATCCCGATCCCCTCCACCTCCCCCTGTGGCTGTGGAGGCCACTTTAAATGCTCTTCTCCATCCACCGTCCGCCCCCGGCCCAAGCCTTCGAGAGCTTATTCTTCCTCCAGAGTTATTAGGGAAGCCTACCCTCAGCCTGTTGACAGGTGTAGATGCTCTGTGACAGTCGGCATCATACAATGGGCACGGATTCCACACGGCCCTTGCGACTACCAGACAAGTCGACAAATTCACTGCCATCACCAATTGCAACAGTCTTCAGTCGGGCTTCCCTTTTAGGGTTCGGTTAGTTCGGTTTGTTTGGAAGGATTTTTCACAGGATCGGAAGCCGCTGAGAGAACTGTGTGTGCATATCAAATCCAGCCATTCCTTCTCCTCTCCTTCCTTCGAAGAGACGATTGATTAGCTGTCGTCCAGTCCCATGTCATCCATCTAACGACCCACTTACCTACCGACTGGATGACTCGTTTCCAACCTCCCGTCCTACTACGTGAACGAAAGATAAAATAAAATCTAACCTTTAAAGCCATCCGTGCATTAAAGCCATCCATCCTCCCCCACAAGATAAGGGCTGTCTTCGTGTACAACTCCAACTATGGTGGAGAATTAAATGAAGATCTGGATAAAGAAGAGAGCACAAAGTGTGCTATAGAGATTTATTTTCATATTATTCTGAGAACGTGCATGTCACTCTTGGTCGGCAACAACCTATATTTTAATACGACATCATTAATAACTCAACTATTTGCAATATTTATTTGACTTTTTGAAATAAAATAATATATATATTTTTATCATAAATTGTTTGACTATATCTTCAATATAATTTTCTTTTTATGATAAATTGTTTGACTATATTTTCCTTATAATTTATTTTATTTAAATAAATTATTGTTTTATTTTTATATGAAAAAAAATTTACAATATTATTTCTTTTTAAAATTAATTATTTAATATTTTAGTAATAGTAGTAATGAGGTTGAGGGTTTTTTTAGCTCGCACGGGTGTAGACGGATTGGCAAGTGCTGTGTAAATGGAAGGAAATTTGTAAAAATGAAGTCTCATGTTCAACTCTCACCCGGATTTACTAGTACGTCATTAATGAAGAGTATAAAGAAGGTGGTTTGGATCACTAATAGAATAGATGATGGAGGATGATATTGTTAAGCTAAAATTATGATATAATGTAATAATATTAGCATAGATCCAAGAGGGATTCACTTTTTCTAGGTGAAAATCTTTTTTAGAGTGCAAAACTTCGTTAAAGGTTTGGATCTATAGAGATTTGATCCTTCTATGTTGTTGATAGATATGGAGTTAAGATAGATCTATGTTGGTGGTACTATATATGTGTTTTGATTAATGTGTTTATTGATTAATTGATTTATATATATTTTAATGTTTTTTTATTAATTTATTATTTTGTGGATTTTTTACTATTATTTTAATGTGTTATGTTACATGGACATCTCTCCCTTTAGAGGGTCTTTATGCCCAATTATTATATTATATTATATTATAATATAATATAACAATAATATATTATTTTATATTGTATTGTATTATAATATTATATTACATATAGTATGATGTAATAGTGATAATAATATAGAGTGAATAAATTGAAAATAGTGTAAAGGAGGAGAGAAGAGAAATAATGAAATAGAGGAGAAATAGAAGAAAGTGAGGGTCAAAGACAATGAAGAATAAAATGGAAATGGGGCAGAAGGAAATGATTGAAACTCAATGAAGGAAGTCTATAGATCAAAGTGTTGAATGGTGGGTTTCCAGGAATGGCTAAGTTTGTCGCCATCTTCGCGATTGAAATTGCGAGGATGATTTCCAATTTCTAGAGATTCTTGAATGAATCGAGAGGAGTAATGGGGGGCTAAGGCTATAATTTTAGTTTGGTCAAAGCATATGAGGTGCTTGGATTTGGATGAGTGTTCGACGATAGCTGATTTGGAGATTCAATTGTGGGCAGTATCAGCTACGTGTTCTTTGAGACGAACTTTGAAGGATCTACCAGTTTAACCTATGTAAGATTTTCCACAAGAGTAAGGAATTTGGTAAACTCCTCGGACAAGCAACGAGTCGGATTTATCTTTAGCAGTTCGAAAGAGTTGTTGGAGGGTTTTATAAGGTTTGAACACAGTTTTGGTATTCTTCTTAGCCAAGAGTTTTGAGATAACATCAGTGGTTCCTTGGGTGTAGGGCAAAGAGATGAGAGCACGAGGAGGGAAGGAGGAGGAGGAGGAGGTAGATTTTAGTTTAGGTTTGTTGGCAAAGGGAAAATCTTGGTTTATTTGACGAAGAGAGTAACCATTGGACAAGAGGGCCTTTGTTAGGTGGGATTTTTCTTCTGTGAGGAATTGGGGGGCAAAAATGCAAAGGGCATGAGTAATCATGGTTTTTAGGACAGTGGATTTTTGAGCCGGATGGTGGTGGGAACTAGCATTAAGGTATCTATCAGTATGGGTATTTTTCCTATAAACTTAGTGGGTAAGGGAGCTGTCAAGAAGATGAGAAATAAGGACATCCAAAAATGGAATGGAGTTGTGCTTTTCGGTTTCCATAATGAATTGGATGTGAGGGGAAAGGTTATTGAGGTGGTTAAAGAAGGAGATCATGTTGGAATTCTTTACCTAATTCGTATTCAACGGTCACTTACTTTTCCACCACCTTAAATATGTACCTCGACACTCTTTCCATACATATGAACTTCTTGTTGTCCTTGACGATGGGTGGAGTGTCCACTCGAAACGTTAGACATTTCAAAACCAAGTACATAGTGTTTATCCAGAAATTATATCAACATAGTAATGATGTTGTCTAAACGTTTTATGTTTTGGCATTTTTCATCAGTGATGTAAATTTGGGAGAAATCAAAAAAAAATTCTTATTTAAATTGCATTTATGAATGCATAAATGGATTCAGCTTCCTCAAAAACCCTTAGAGCACTCAGATTGTATAGACTTAACCACTCAAATATGCAAATCCAACTATTTCTAACCAAATTTCAAACACAAAAATTAAACAGAAAAAAAAAAAAAAAAATGTAAAATGATTAGACTACATCTTTTAGTAATAATTATGATCTACTTACTTCAAATTATTCAACATTATTAATAATTAATAATAATTGTGATCTACTTATTTTAAATGTATTCAACATTATTAATAATTATATCAATATCATGTATAATTGTGATCTACTTGCTTTAAATGTATTCAACATTATTAATAATTATATCAATATCACTTATTCAACATTGTTAATAATGATATTGATATCATTTATAYATGAAGTAATGATAATAAAATTGTTAATAATTATATCAATATCATGTATTCAACATTGTTAATAATGAGTCAATATCATGTATAATTGTGATCTACTTGCTTTAAATGTATTAAACATTGTTAATAATTATATCAATATCGTGTATTCAACATTGTTAATAATATATTGATAACATTTATACATGAAGTAATGATAATAAAATATGTTTTTAATTGAAATATATTCATCATTATATGGATTGTTGATTGCTTATAAAATTAATTAATGGAATATATTAAAAGTATTTTTAAAATATTTAAATATTGTATTTAAATACTATATTTAAGTATATAGTATTTTATGTGACTTTGGAAAAAAAAATTAAGAGAATTTTGAATTATATATATATAATTTATTATTAGAACTTATAAATTTTGGAAAATATTATTAATTTAAGCATATTTTATATAAAAATAAATAAACTAATTTTAAAAGTAAAAATGATCAGTTGGCAAATCTATTTTTTTGAAAAAAAAAAGTTAAAAAATTAGTTAATTGATTAAAAATCCCACTAAAAAATACCATGCGAGAGCCATCAAACTTTAGAAAATTAAGGAATACCCTTTACTCCACCAAAAGTAAATTGGACATATGGTGATACCCTTTACACCACCAAAAGTATTTATCCTATGAAGAAATTACCTAGTTTTGAAACAAGGGACTTGTGACCTTTTCTCTAACTTTGAATTTAATCCAATTGGTTTACATGATGGGGTATAAGATTCCTCAAGTGTGACTAAAGATCCCTATATGTTTTGTTCTACTGCAAACAAGTGTCCATAGCCTTGCAGAGTCACCACCATGACAGAAACATATTTTACTATCAATTAGGCATCCATAGGCCCAATAGAGGTTGTTTGCATGTCCCTTAATGTTAATCTTCCTTTCCCCTTTAGGTGCTTCACTTTTTGCCTTTTTTTCTTCATATAAGCATTAATAAAACACATTAGTGTGTAGTTATTGGTAAATCATATAAGTGAGGGGTGTCACCTTTTATTGGAGATTTGATCCAAGTGGATATTGGTGGCCACCCGCTTATTCCACTTGGACCCCCACCATTGTTTCTTTCAGTTTTTCAGTTTTCTTAATTGTAGCATAATTTACTATTTTGGGCAGTTTTTCGGGTCCTGAACTTCCGGAGCCATTTTGAGGCCCTGAACGACGTTGTTTGGGCATCAAACCTTCGACGAATATGAGTTCGTTCCATACTCGATATTCATTGTTAGTAGTTGCAGTCCTCGGATAGATATTTCTAACAATGTATCATGTGCATCAAACATAGATAGTATGTCAAAGTTATGACCCCGGGAAATTGATGTACCAATTTACCCCGACGGGGCCCATATTTTTGTGTTTCATCTCCTAGGGTTAGGTTTTTGGATGTTTAGGATTTCCATTGTTTCTCAATAATATATAGGACTTCGAGCCTCATTGTAACACAGAGTTCAGAAGCTTATGGCCGCCACATCTCTTCTCAGAGATAAGCTACCATCGCCCTAGCTAGTTTATTTCCATTATGTCTGTAAACAAATTTCAGTTCTTTGATATTAATGAAATGAAGTGTTATTTTTGTTGCATCTTTGTATTCATGGTTATTTGTGTATTTTGTTGTGTTCCTGCATAAATCTGGATCAATGGTATCAGAGAAGTCTGCTCTTTCTCAATCCTTCTTTGCATGTCCCCAACGAGGTCGGGGTATAAGGAGTTAGGGCTCGATCTAGTTGAACCTTTGCAAGATCAGCCTCGCAAACCCCAACGACCGCCCATGGGGGACGAAAAGAAAGACGAGGGAGCAGGATATCCTATCAAAATATTGCTCGAGGAGGCCCTTGAAAAACAAAGGAACACGATGATGGATAACTTCGCCCAGATCCTTCAATGATTGCCCACTCGCGACGGATCTGCATCCAACAACCACTCTGGAGGCGCAACCCCTTTTAAGGTACAAGTAAACTTTGACATTCCCATATTTGATGGCCAAATAGATGCAGATGTCATAGATAGATGGTTGAATCTATTAGAAGGATATTTCTCGGTTCATGACTTTTCCAACCGAGAGAAGATTATTTTTTCACTGCTCAAATCCACCCACCATGTCAAGGACTGGTGGGAAACCTATTGTGAGAAAAAGGACGAGGAGGAACCCTCTTTGTTCTCGGTCATACCCACTTGGAATTCTTTCTGAGATGCCAATAAGGAACAATATTATCATGTGGGGAGCTATGAGGGCAAGTACATACAATGGACTACGCTGTGTTAGCAAAGGGATCAAAATGTGCATGAGTTGACGAATCTGTTCCATACCCTTTTCACAAAGTTGGGTATCAAAGATTCAGAGAAACATTTGATGTTGAACTACCGCATTTGTCTGCACAGATACATTCAGGAGGAAATGGAGTTCCTCGACATCTCCTCGCTTGGTACGACATGTCGGTATGCTGCCAAAATTGAGCAAAAATTCAAACAGAAGAAGAGAGACTTTGGATCTGCGAATCAAAAGCAAGCGAAAGGTGCCCCCAAACCATAGAACAAAGGACAAAACCAAGGCATGGTGGCTCAAGACAACCTGCCAAATCCGCAAGCAAAGAACAACACTATGAAGCTAAAGAAGAACACGAGAAAGTGGTGTGAGTTCCATAAGAGATCCACTCACAACACAAGTGAGTGTCGGGCCAAACAATCATTGGTGGCTGAGATGAGGGATTATGAATCGGATGCATGCTCCGACATTGAATCAGAACCTGAGAAGGGGACTGACAGAGGGAAGCATATTATCGATGCGGAGCCCAAGGCCACCATGACCACCACAATGATCCAAAAGGAAGAACCGAAATATCCAGAGGAGGAGGAGTGTCTCTTCCACTCCCAGATGTGGGTAAAGGGTTCCCCGCTACAGTTTATTGTCGACAGTGGGAACCAAAAGAACCTCATTTCAGCAGAGGTCGTGAAGCGATTGGGCTTGCCGACCATAGCACACCCACAGTCGTACACCATCGGGTGGCTTCACCAAGGATGGGATCTCCGCGTCAACCAACAGTGTCGCCTTCCCTACAACATCAAGCCCTTCATCGATGATGTATTATGTGACATTACTCCTCTTGATGTTTGTGATGTATTATTAGGCCAACCATACTTGTGGAAGCGACATGTTGTGTATGAGT
>SNQJ01S0004269.1:56807-76173 GCA_010110895.2 Picea sitchensis
TACATGGAACAAGCCACAATTGATTGGATTATGGACACTCGGATAAAGAACACCCGCCAGCAGAGGATCCAGCTATATCAAGTTGTCAGAGCAGGCCAATTCCTTCACCAGGGCAAGTGGCTCACCAGGGACCAAGTTCAACAAAAGTTTCCTCATCTCATGGAGGAACTCAACGCAATGGGGACCATTGCTTCCTAAGTGGGGAGGAATGATCCAGGTGGATATTGGTGGCCACCCACCTATTCCACTTGGACCCCCACCATTGTTTCTTTCAGTTTTTCATTTTCCTTAATTGTAGCACAATTTACTATTTTTGGCAGTTTTTCGGGTCCTGAACTTCGAGAGCTATTTTGAGGCCCCAAACGACATTTTTTGGGCATCAAACATTTGGTGAATATGAGTTTGTTCTAGACTCAATATTTTTTATTAGTGGTTGTAGTCCTAGGATATATCTTTCTAACGATGTATCATGTGTGTCAAACAGAGGTAGTATTCCAAAGTTACGACCCTGGGAAATTGATGTACCAATTTACCCCGACGGGGCCCATATCCTGGTGTTTCATCTCCTAGGGTTAGGTTTTTGGATGTTTAGGGTTTCCATTGTTTCTCAATAATATATAGGCCTTCGAGCTTCATTGTAACACAGAGTTCAGAGGCCTATAGCCACTAAATCGCTTCTCAGAGATAGGCTACCAACACCCTAGCTAGTTTATTTCCACTCTATATGTAAACAAATTTCAGTTCTTTGTTATTGATGAAAGGAAATGTTATTTCCGCTGCATCTTTGTATTCATGGTCATTTGTATATTATGTTGCGTTCCTGCATAAATTTGGATCAAGATTAAAGTTTGCCATAGTGAAGATAAAGTACCCACATGAAGATTTGACTCAATATCATTAGTCAATACCATTATGCTAGTATTATGTGAGATGAATGTTTCTTCAAGGGTCATTAATTGTATCAAAGTTTGTTTAAACATGTTGGTAAGAAACCTTTCAATGCATGCCTATGCATGCCTCTACTCTATCCCATACTTGAACTAACCCAAGAAGAAAGGTGAAACACCCAAGAAGAAAGGTGAGAAGGGATATGCGACACTTCATCTTTCTTAAACTAACCCAAAAAGGAAGGTGAAACTAACCCAAGAAGGAAGGTGATAAGGGATATGAGACACTTCATTTTGCTTTATTGAAAGAATAATCTATGTAGAGGACCCAAAACTATTTACACCAAAGTAAAGAAAGCAAGACACTTATCTACAACTTAGCATGGAAGCAAGTAAAAGAGGGAATAAACCTATCTTTTTTCCAATAGAAAATTCGCTCAAAAGTATATTAATATATATATATTTACATCTTCAAAAGGATCCTTGATCACAGTCTGAAACTTGACGATCCAAAGGATACATACTGACATAATTACTAGTCCATTACAAAAGGATACCATCCAAAATGGATAAGCTATCATTAGAAAAGTTCATAAACATATAATATAATGAAGTCCAACACTTCATAATAACCATATAAACTTGCAAAAAATTAGTCAATAATTCAGACCAAAACACACATAACTAAAAAGGAACTTAAAACAGATCAATATGATAAATAGGGCATGTTGTCCCTCCATCCCAAGTAAAATATGATAATCTTCCTCTCGGCTGCAATAGGGCATGCTTGGATAGTAGATCAACCTCCTTATTGAATTCCCTGAATATATGAAGAAAACAGATACCTTGAAAGGTTGTAGACAACTCCATAGTTCTTTGTTTCCAACCTTCGATGGCGATAGACTGAATATTTCCTTTATGGTTTAGCCAGTCAATAACCACCTTCAAATCCCCCATAATTTGAATGTTTTGAATATTCAAATATTTTGCTAATGTGAGCATAGTCCATGCTCCCAATAGCTCGACTTCTGTATTAGTACCTGCCCCATAGTTGATAAACCACTTGTACATAGTTGAATCTGGTTTGTTTATGACACCTCCAGCTCCACAATTTAAACCACCTGCTGAAGCTGCCCCATCAAATGACGCAATAGTACATCCATCATTCATAATTATCGGCCTCTATCTAATGTTCAACGAAGTTTGAGAGTGAGGAGATTTAGTAAAAGAGCCAAGAGTCTTAAAAACTACAGCCCAGGCCGAAGGAACTTTTTCCTCAAAGATCGCTTTGTTCCTTTCATTCCATATATTCCAATAAGTGATTGCCGCCAACCTTTTTGAAACAGAGTAATTTAAAGTCCAGGAGTCCAAACAGTCAATAAAATATGTTCCAACCCAATCATTTTTTATTTGAAGCCCGTGAGAAATTATGGACCAAACCATTTTGGAGAAGGAGCAATGTAAAAGGAGGTGATTTATGTCTTCATTGTTGTGTTTACAAAGCATGCATATCCCCGAGCCCTCCCATCCTTTTTTATTTAAAACTTCCCAGGTAAGAATAATGTTTTCCACGACCAACCATAATGTTTTTTTAATCTTCAGCTATAAATTCCATTTCCAGAGGTTAACTCTCCAACCTTTCCAAATCAGGTAATTATGTGTGGATATAAGGGTTGTATATAAATTCCTAACAATGATGATCCCCGATGAGTCGCCTCCAGTCCATAGCAGAGTGTCATCTGTGTTAAGGAGTGAGATTTTGGCCCCTCTTAACTCTTCAATATAATAATCCCACTTTTTTGCAAGTTCCCCAGATAATCCCAAATTTTCACTACTTATCCAGACCTCTGACTAGGAAATAGGGTCACTGCCTTTCGAGGCTTGTGCTAGCACACTGATTCTTTTATCATTTAAAATAGAAAGGAGCTTTGCTGAGGGGAAGGAAATGTCGTTGATTCCTAAGATTCTGTCTCTTCCTAATGAGACGAGGTGTCCGGATCTCGACCGCCAATCCAACCAGTGATTGATGACATGAACAGTATTTGTAAGGCTCGTCCAAATCCTAGAAGCAGAACGTATTTTTTGTGAAGCCAATCTAAGCCAGTTTATAACTGTAATGCTTGCAAAATATTTGTCCATTATTACTTTATGCCAGATGCCTCCCTGCGTTAAGACCCTCCAAAGGGTATTTGCATTCAGTGCCATGTTGAAGTGTGCAAGGTTCTGGAAACCCCATCCACCAGTCTTCTTTGGTCTAGATAATGTCTCCCATCTGCATAGATGAAATTTTTGTGATTCTTTATGGCCCTGCCATAGAAAGTGAAACATCAATCTTCTAATCTTGCGAAGTATAGAACAAGGGATAGCTTCCATAGACATCCAATAAACAGGCTGGCCTTCCAACACTGTTTTGACTAAGATATATCTACCTCCCATAGAAAGCCACCTATTACACCATAAACCGATTTTCTTAGTTAATTTTTCCACCAGCCAACCCCAATGCTCAGCCTCATGCATCCATGTCTTTAGAAAGTAACCTAAATATTTGAAGCCAGTCGATAGATCATAGAAAGTATAAGGGAGGAAATTTTTGAAAGGGACCAGTTCAATCTCTGAAAGCCCTTCAAAATGATCTGTATCCTTTGTTTGATTAACCGATAGCCCAGAGGCTTTACAAAATAATCTGATGATCTTGTCAATTTATATCCATTCATGTAAAACTACCTTTTTCATAATGAGAACGTCATCCACGAACAATAGATGGAGAATATTTAACAATATGGATACTTTATACCAGAGAGCTTGCCTTCACCAATGTTGGATTTCAGTAATAAACTGAGTCCTTCCATCACCAGTATAAAAAGTAAAGGTGATAAAGGACACCCTTGACGTAATCCTATGTCGCTTCTGAAGAAGTTAGTGGCCTCGTTGTTTTGTAAAATTGCGAAGGAGGAGGAGGTGATGCATGACATGATCAAGTTTGTCATCTGAATACCAAACCCCACGTTGAGAAGGATCAGTCTTAATGATCCCAGTCTGTACAATCATATGCTTTCCTTAAATCCAATTTTAGGATAAGTGATTTAAAATTTTTCTTTTTGATGCTATGTAGGCTCTCATGGGTCGTGCCTATAGCATCTTGGATCCTTCTTCCTTGTAAAAAACCCAATTGTTCTTCAGATAGTGATCCGGAAAGAAAAGGTTTTATCCGATTAGCGATGATTTTTTATATCACCTTGTAACAAAGATTACATAAAGATATTGGGAGAAAGTCTTCAAAGGTGGCCAGATTATTTTCCTTCGGGATCAAGGTCAGAAAGGTAGAATTTAGACCTCCAATGATATTTCCTAATCTTCTTGACTCCTCTACCATTTCTAGGAGATCCTCCCCTACTAAATCAAAGAAGTATGTGAAAAACTCCACTGTCCAGCCATCTGGCCCTGGACTCTTATCCTTCTTAAAAATAAATAGAACAACTTTTAGCTCCTCCAATGTGACCAAAATGTACATCGTGCAAGACTCCTCCTCATTTACAAATTGTGTAAAGAGTTTGTTTACCTTTAATTATTCAATATTGTTCGATGTGAGCGTGTCCTTTTAGAAATTTTTAAAAAAATGAGTCGTTGCAGCCTTTAAGGCTCCCTGTTCAGAGACCTTTATTCCGGTGCTATCAGTGATCTCCCAAATATGTTTCCTAGTTCTATTGAAGGTAGCGTATTTATGAAAAAACTTTGTGTTATTATCCCTGCTAGCCAACCAAATTGCCCGGTTGCGCAGTCTCCACTGATCTTCGACCCCTTTTAATATATTGTTTCTTTCTACTTCCATTTGTCAAAGTGATAATTACATTTCATGATTTGTAGGATCACCTACCAAATTAATAATCACCTCCTTAATGTCTGATTCCCGAGTCAGTAACTTTGCATTGTTTCTGGCTATTTTCTCTTTATACCATATCTTTGTTTGTGATTTTAGTACTTTTAACTTCCAAACAATCCTGTGTTGTTTTCCACCTTTAGACAAGAAAATTGGGTCTTTCCATACCTTATAGACTAAATCCACAAATTCTTGATCCTTCAGCCACTAAGCATTCATTTTGAAAGGAAAATCTTTAGAGTAGGGAGGTATATACAGTTGTAAAATAATTGGCGCGTGATCAGATATAAAGGGTAGATCAACCCAGGATCTATAAAGGCTGACAATAGACAATAAATCTTCAGAAAAAAGTACTATGTCTAATCTCCTTACAATCGCCTCCTGTCCACAACACCCATTCCTCCAGGTAGGAACCAACTTCGTCGACTTGATATTAATCAAATTTTTAGATGAAAAAAGGCCCCTATAATAATCATCTGTAATCCCAAACCCGGGCGTACCTCCCCAGACCTCGTCTGATGATAATACAATATTTAAGTCCACTGCAATGATTAAATGCTTAATAGAAAGTATACCACTATCTTCCATTGACTTCCAGAATTTTTTCCACTCCGTGCATGGGCCATATATATTAAGCAACACTAATTCCCTGCTGTTTAAAATACATCTACCTTTTAACAAAATACCATCGACAATAAGAAAAGGAATCAATTCATAAATAATTAGATCCCACGAGACTAATAGTCCCCTCGAAGTACCTAGAGAATTTATTGCGCACAAAACCCAATATGGACGTAGGAGATTTATGAAGTCCCTTGCTTTATGAGCATTCACCAAAGTTTCTTGCAAAAATACAATTTTAGGACGTGCATTATCCAAGAGTCATCGGACTGAGGCCACTTTGAGGGTGCATCCAACCCCTCTTAAATTTAAGGAGACTAATAACATTACTTAGCCCTGGCCAGGGCTTTCATCACTTTAAGAGCCCCACTATAGGTGGAGGAAGTAACCGAATCATTGGTTAATGGAGTATTTTGTGCCAACTTTTTACGAGAACTACGCATTTTTATAGGGGAGAGTTTTACGCCAAGACCCCTAGACCAAGAAAATTATTTCCCCTGCACCCCTGGTTGATGCTTTGATGAGGTAGCCTCCAAGTTATCCACAGAGCTATGCAAGTTTTTCCCCATATAGGTAGGTAATTTGATCACAACAGTTTTGTCCCGAATGAACAGGATCAATGAGTCCATAACAACATTGAGTGAGGACTCGGCCTCTTCAGATTCTCTGAATCCCAACTCTATCACCGTGTCTAGGCAGGTAGGTGGGGAAGGTAACGAGCCAAGTCCTGGGTCCCGAGGGCTAGGTGACAATGTTTGGGGCTATCGAGGTGGGACTGCATGTGTAAGTGAATATAGGTTAGTAGAAACATACATCATATGTCCAGACGCCTTTAATAGGGAAATGTCCCCAACATCTGGTAATGTCGATGTCACCACCATAGGATATGTTTTTTCATTGCCCCCTTCGTCAATTCCTTTATCTATCGAAGTAGAAACTTGAAGCCAACGAGAAATTACCCTACCATTAGTTTGCATAATTAATTAGGTGAGGTCATAAAGCTGATGCAACCAAATGAGGATTTTGATAATTGCTATGAAACTTATGTATACTTCTAGTTGGTAGGTTGAGCGTGCAAATTTATGATGGCAAGCTAAAGGGAAAGGTCATTTCATGTACCCTGGCCATAAATATGTTATGAAAGTCTTGTAACTATGATGGAAAAACAATTTAAACACACATTCCATCCCAACAAAATTACATCATACATTATTTATTTATTATGGAAACTATCACTTTGAGAGTTTGGCTCAAGATTTAAGGCACAAGGTGGAATCGTTAATGGACTAAACTCTTATTTTATTGTCTAGGGAAATGACATCATACATTATTTATTAGTCCCTGCCAAAGCAGGGAATATAGCGATCRATTTTCGGTCAAACTATATTGACTTTGTAATTATATTTAAAAGTTTCTATAAAGTTTTCAAAAGTTTCATGATATTGATGTATTAAATTCAATATTTTGTAAAATAAAATTTGTTTATTGATATTTAATATTCATTAATTCTATTTTTTGGTTGGCTAAAAACTATGAAGTGACAATTTATGCCAGCTTGGATGTGAAATTGTCAGATAAAAAAATAATAAAAAAATAATTAAAATCTGTTTTTATTTTTTAATATTTTAACTATGGCCATATGTCCTATGCAATGCACAAGTTGTCATGTTATGAGCTCCTTTGTCTTGAGGAGATCTCCTTTGATGTCCTTAGCAATGGACAGTTGTCATGTTCTGGATCCTTTGTCCTGCGCAGATCTCCTCCTACTGAGTAGAGCTCCTCCTAAGCAGATTTTGCACATATTTCTTTATATCGCTTTTTGTTTAGTGTGACCTCCTAAGCAGATTTTGCACAGATTTCCTTAGATCACTTTTTGTTTAATGTGAGTTGACAGAAGCAATAACCAAACAATAACCAAGTAGTTGCAAGTCAATGTGGTCTATCACTCATTATCAATTTAGTGTTCATATATCGGTAATATCGATGAAAATTATGACTTCTTTATATCCCAAATATCGATGAAAATTCTAAGTTAATTTCCAAGGTGATTCTATAACTAAATTAAATGAAAATAAAATAAATTAAATGAGACAACTTCTAGGGTGATTCTGTAAATAAATTAAATGAAAATAAAACAAATTAAATGAGACAACTTCTCTAATATTAGATAAGCCTATATTTTCTTTCCAATGTTCGTACTTAATTTCCATAAGTAAAATACCCAAACTTAAATGTAAATCATAAAAAGTAAAAATAAGTTCTACTTAGTTTCCATAAGTAAAATACCCAAACTTAAATGTAAATCATAAAAAGTAAAAATAAAATTCAGTTTCCTACGCTATTCCAAAATATTCCTGACGATATGTTGGTTAAAGATTTGTAAAGGAAAATTAGATTAAAAGTGGAATACTGTGTAATGATGTTGCTAAAAATAGCGATACAACTCAATATCACACTATGATTTTTGAATGCAAAAGTGCATGCCATATTTATAACAACTTCCTAATTTTAAGAGTTGGGACATAAAACCATAGATTTTGAAGAGATGGGGCATTAAACCATAGATTCTTAAATATTAAAGCATTCTCTTAAACAAGAAAAAAAAATGGCAATAATATAGAAGATTTCCGATAAACTCATACAAACTATAGGGTCTTTAGAGGGAATCCTTTCGGGTGGATGGTTTGCGTAATGACTTGAAAATTGCCAAGGTTATTCGAAGAATATTTTGAGTTAGTTTCCATGAAACTTCTGATTAGTACAAAAATTAAATGAGGCAGAGCAACCACAACCTCTTTGATCTACGTAATTTTCTTGTAAATAAATCAAATGAGGTAGAGAAACTTCTCTAATCTAGTAAGTTTCTTGAAGCCATTTATGACATTGACATTATTGAATGGCATTGACAGTGAGTTTATTGAATGCAGACGACTATGCATTAATGCATACAGTGAGTTTATTGAATGAGGAAACGTATGTATTAATGTATACAATGAGTTTATTGAATGAGGATGACTATGCATTAATGTATACAATGAGTTTTATCAATACTGTACCATCTTTCTTGAAAGCGGCAGTATAGGGTTCTTCTAAACACCACCATTGGGTGCTTCATAAACAACATTGAATGGTTGAAGATAAATTGTTCGCACTGAATCGATGAAGATACATTGGGCACTGAATAACTGAAGATAGGTTGGGTGGGTTCGTGGAGTTGCATTGTTCGTGGAGAAGATACACTCTTCGTGTTAGTGTTCTTGGATCTACTCTCAAGGTAGATAACTCCTACTTACACTCTTAATTGAAAGGAAAATAATCATAATATTTATGTATGATTTCTCTTCGATAACGTATTTATGTATGATTTCTCTTCGATAGCATATTTTTCTTTTGATGAAAGGGTATTAGTTTGAATTTCTCTTTTCATTATTTTGGAGGAAGAAAAAACAATAAGTGTTGTTTTATTTAGTAAGCGTTTTTTTGTTGTTTTGTTTTGAAGGAAGAAAAAAAAACATTAGATTTTGTTGTTTTATTTTGAAGGAAGATTTTTGTTGTTGTTGTTGTTGTTTTTTACTTCAAAATCAAGTTTTTCTCTTGAAACAAATAACATTAACTTACTTTTTCATAACCATATTTAGAAGAATGGTTGAAATTGTGAACTTTCCACTTTTTGAGTTAGAAATATATAAGAACGGTTGAAAAAATCAAGTTGAAACAAAGAACATTAGCTTACTTTTTCATAACTATATCTAGAAGAATCGTTGAAATTGTGAACATTCCACTTTTGAGTTAGAAATATATAAGAACGGTTGAAAAAATCAAGTTTTTCTCTTGAAACAAAGAACAATAGCTTACTTTTTCATAACTATATTTACAAGAATGGTTGAAATTGTGAACATTCCACTTTTTGAGTTAGAAATATATAAGAACGGTTGAAATTGCAACTTGATTATTACAAAATTGCAATTTCACTACTACATTGCTAAATTGCAATTTCACCCATAACTACATTCTTAGATTATGTTCTGTGTGGAATGAGGATTTTTGTGGAAGGATGGAATGAGGAAGGCTCATTGGCAAACACAGATTTAACAATAAATAAAACACACAACAACTATTGACAGTCGTTATGTCCAAACAAATTCCAATAACAATGTACAAATAGAGAAGTTGAAAACCAAGTAAATGAAAATTATTTCCTTCCATATACACGAGTCTTAGTGACCTACCAAAGCACCCCGACCAATAGGCATTCCCATGCCATACCCATTCATGATAGGAGCAACACCATACCCAGTACCTAGAATATCATATATATCACAAAAATAAGCCTCTAGATAGGAAATAAGTTCAATGCAAAGAGGATGAAGTAGAAGCTTCCATAAGTTCAATGCATTGTGATACATGCACCAATAATTTCTCCATGTGCATAGGATGACGCCATGTGTAAAGCCACGTATGGACCATTTGGGGGGACATGTGAACCATAGTCATAAGGTACTGCAGATGCTCCCGAATATGACATATCATAATGTACACCAGATGCTCCACCAAAGGGAAGAGACAAACCATATGCAGGTGCCATGCCTTGACTACCAATATACATAGATGTTGCACCAACTGGAGGACCCATATATATCGATGACTGAGCATGCCCATATATATATCAATGACTGAGCATGCCCATAAGGAGTTGGAATGGGCCCTCCCACAGATTTCTGACAACATGAGACCAATAATCATAAAATATAAACAAAACAATTCAAGTGAGACAAGATCCTACAATCTTACAACAATGTTCATGTCAACATTTTCTCTTAATATATGCAAACAAACATTAAACATTCCTAATTTTCTCTACAAGATTCAGATTAGAACGATGAAAAGACTGAAAACAAAACTACAAGATGCTTTGTTTATCGGGCATCTTGCCTTGGCTATAATGTGTTATCAATTCTCCATGTTTTTTCATACAAAATTAAATTTCCATAGCTTCAAATTATTAATATAAATTATGTACACAATTGGGTAATAAATAATTAGACAAAACTTCTACTCTTTCTATATGGAACATCATTCCATTAATTTGAGTATATAGCATAAAATTACCAATGGATAATCAACCGGTTTAGATGCAGAACAATTCCTCATGTTGCAAGTCATTCTAAATGAAAAATTTACATTGCCACAGCTAGGGCATGTCCAGTCACCTTCATTTCGAGGACCTACAATGCGCGGAAACAAGTAATACTAAGAAGCCAACTCATCTTCACTTGATTGAAATTCTTACACAGCTAAAGTCCAGAAAGCCATATGAACCTTATTCATAACCCAGTTCTACCTTGCCAATACACAACTACTATTGGGCATCAGTTATGAACCAATACCGAACTCAGATACCAAAAAAAAAGTTAACATTCAAATCATTGTCTCCAAAGAGAACTAAAAAAAAAATAGGAAAACATGGCAAAAGTCACTCATCAATAAAATTTGAGGCAGAAAATCTGCCTATAAAGTGACTTTCCCTTTGCAGCTGCCAATTTCCCAAAAAGGGGAAAAACACTTGACTTCCTTTTCCCCCTAAAAATCGACAATTGTTTTGGCCAATTAATCGTTCAGTCAGAACTCGTAGATGAATAGTGAGTACTACAACATGGATTATCATAGAATCTTCAGTAGAGACAAATTGATTTAGGTTAAAACACGAGGGAGATTTGGAAACTAAATTATAAAATTTCTAGAAACAATTGACAACTATATGCACATTATATATATATGAAAAAAAGTACATGGATAACTAGTAGATCCAGACTTTTTAGATGTCATGTCCATATTTTTAAAATTTCAAGTGCACGATATAACGTGAAAATTTAAAGCCCATTTCCCCCACTTCATCTTTTACACGGGAGAGTAATAACATTACTGAGCCCTGGCTAGGGCTTTCATCGCTCTAAGAGCCCCACTGTCGGTGGAGGAAGGAATCGAATCATCGGTTAATGGAGTAGTTTGTGCCAAAATTTTCCGAGAACTACACATTTTTATAGGGGAGAGTTCTACGTCAAGACCCCTAGACCAAGAAAATTATTTCCCCTGCACCCCTAGTTGATGCTTTGATGAGGTAGCCTCCAAGTTATCCACAAAGATATCCAAGGTTTTCCCCATATAGGTAGGTAGTTTGATCGCAACAGTTTTGTCCCGAATGAATGGGATCAGTGAGTCTAGAACAACACTAAGTGAGGACTCGGCCTCTTCAGATTCTCTGAATCCTGACTCGATCACCATGTCTAGGCAGGTAGGTGGGGAAGGTGATGAACCAGGTCTCAGGTCCCGAGGGCTAGGTAACAGTGTTTGGGGTTTCCAAGGTGGGACTACAGGTGTAAGTGAACATAGGTCAGGAGAAACATACATCATATGTCCAAACCCCTTTAATAGGGAAATGTCCCCAACATCTGGTAATGTCGATGTCACCACCGTAGGAGATGTTTTTTCACTGCCCCCTTTGTCAATTCCTTTATCTATCGAAGTAGAAACTTGAAGCCAACAAGAACTTACCCTACCATAATTACTTACCCTACCATTAGTTTGCATAATTAATTAGGTGAGGTCATAAAGCTGATGCAACCAAATGAGGATTTTGATCATTGCTATGAAACTTATGTATATTTCTAGTTGGTAGGTTGAGCGTGCAAATTTATGATGGCAAGCTAAAGGGAAATGTCATTTCACGTACCCTGGCCATAAATATGTTATGGAAGTCTTGTAACTATGATGGAAAAACAATTTAAACACACATTCCATCCCAACGAAATGACATCATACATTATTTATTTATTATGGAAACTATCACTTTGAGAGTTTGGCTCGAGATTTAAGGCACAAGGTGGAATCGTTAATGGACTAAACTCTTATTTTATTGTCTAGGGAAATGACATCATACATTATTTATTAGTCCCTGCCAAAGGAGGAAATATAGCGATCAATTTTCAATCAAACTGTATTGACTTTGTAATTATATTTAAAAGTTTCTATAAAGTTTTCAAAAGTTTCATGATATTGATGTATTAAATTCAATATTTTGTAAAATAAAATTTGTTTATTGATAATTAATATTCATTAATTCTATTTTCTGGTTGGCTAAAAACTATGAAGTTTCAATTTATATCTTCTTGAATGTCAAATTGTCAGATAAAAAATAATAAAAAAAAATTAAAATCTATTTTTATTTTTTTAAATTTTAACTATGGCCATATGTCCTAAGCAATGCATAAGTTGTCATGTTATGAGATCCTCTGTTCTGAGGAGATCTCCTTTGATGTCCTTAGCAATGGACAATTGTCATGTTCTGGATCCCCTGTCCTGCGCAGATCTCCTCCTACTGAGCAGATCTCCTCCTAAGCAGGTTTTGCACATATTTCCTTATATCGCTTTTTGTTTAATGTGACCTCTTAAGCAGATTTTGCACAGATTTCCTTAGATCGCTTTTTGTTTAATGTGAGTTGATGGAAGCAATAACCAAACAATAACCAAATAGTTGCAAGTAAATGTGGTCTATCACTCATTATCAATTTAGTATTCATATATCGGTAATATCGATGAAAATTATGACTTCTTCATATCCCAAATATTGATGAAAATTCTAAGTTAATTTCCAAGGTGATTCTGTAAATAAATTAAATGAAAATAAATGAAATGAGACAACTTCTAGGGTGATTCTGTAAATAAATTAAATGAAAATAAAATAAGTTAAATGAGACAACTTCTCTAATATTAGATAAGCCTATATTTTCTTTCCAATGTTCGTACTTAGTTTCCATAAGTAAAATACCCAAACTTAAATGTAAATCATAAAAAGTAAAAATAAGTTCTACTTAGTTTCCATAAGTAAAATACCCAAACTTAAATGTAAATCATAAAAAGTAAAAATAAAATTTAGTTTCCTACCCTATTCCAAAATATTCCTGAGGATATGTTGGTTAAAGATTTGTAAAGGAAAATTAGATTAAAAGTGGAATACTATGAAATGATGTTGCTAAAAATAGTGATACAACTCAATATCACACTATGAGTTTTGAATGCAAAAGTGCATGCCATATTTATAATAACTTCCTAATTTTAAGAGTTGGGACATAAAACCAAAGATTTTGAAGAGATGGGGCATAAAACCATAGTTTTTTAAATATTAAAGCATTCTCTTAAACAAGAAAAAAAATGGTAATAATATAGGCAATTACATAGAAGATTTCTGATAAACTCATACAGACTATAGGGTCTATAGAGGAAAACCTTTTGGGTGGATGGTTTTCGTAATGAATTAAAAATTGCCAAGGTTATCCGAAGAAGATTTTGAGTTAGTTTCCACGAAACTTCTGATTAGTACAAAAATTAAATGAGGCAGAGCAGCTGCAGCCTCTTTGATCTATGTAATTTTCTTGTAAATAAATCAAATGAGGCAGAGAAACTTCTCTAATCTAGTAAGTTTCTTGAAGCCATTTATGACATTGACATTGACAGTGAGGTTATTGAATGCTGACGACTATGCATTAATGTATACAATGAGTTTATTGAATGAGGACAAATATGTATTAATGTATACGGTGAGTTTATTGAATGAGGATGACTATGCATTAATGTATATGATGAGTTTACCAATATTGTACCGTCTTTCTTGAAAGTAGTGGTATAGGGTTCTTCTAAACACCACCATTGGGTGCTTCATATACATCATTGAATGGTTGAAGATAAATTGTTCGCACTGAATCGCTGAAGATACATTGGGCACTGAATAACTGAATATAGATTGGGTGTGTTCATGGAGTTGCATTGTTCATGGAGAAGATACACTCTTTGTGTTAGTGTTCTTGGATCTACTCTCCAGGTAGATAACTCTTACTTACACTCTTAGTTGAAAGGAAAATAATCTTAATATTTATGTATGATTTTTCTTCGATAGCATATTTTTCTTTTGATGAAAGAGTATTAGTTTGAATTTCTCTTTTCATTATTTTGGAGGAAGAAAAAAAATAACTCAGTAAGTGTCATTTTATTTAGTAAGAGTTTTTTTTGTTATTTTGGAGGAAGAAATTATTTGGTAAGATTTTTTTTTGTTATTTTGGAGGAAGAAAAAAAATAACTCAGTAAGTGTCGTTTTCATTTTATTTAGTAAGAGTTTTTTTTGTTGTTTAAGAGTTTTTTGTAGTTTTATTTTGAAGGAAGAAAAAAAAAACACTAGTTTTTGTTTGTTTTATTTTCAAGGAAAAAAATAACTCAGTAAGTGTTGTTTAGTCTTGTTTTATTTAGTAAGCGTTTTTTTGTTGTTTTATTTTGAAGGAAGAAAAAAAAACACTAGTTTTTATTGTTTTAATTTGAAGGAAGAAAAAAAAAAAAGTTTTTGTTGTTTTTTACTTCAAAATCAAGTTTTTCTCTTGAAACAAAGAACATTAGCTTACTTTTTCATAACTATATTTAGAAGAGTGGTTGAAATTGTGAACATTCCACTTTTTGAGTTAGAAATATATAAGAACGGTTGAAAAAATCAAGTTGAAACTAAGAACATTAGCTTACTTTTTCATAACTATATTTAGAAGAATGGTTGAAATTGTGAACATTCCACTTTTTGAGTTAGAAATATATAAGAACGATTGAAAAAATCAAGTTTTTCTCTTGAAACAAAGAACATTAGCTTACTTTTTCATAACTATTATTAGCTTACTTTTTCATAACTTTATTTACAAGAATGGTTGAAATTGTGAACATTCCACTTTTTGAGTTAGAAATATATATGAACGGTTCAAATTGCAACTAGAAATATACAAGAACGGTTGAAATTGCAACTTGATTATTACAAAATTGCAATTTCACTACTACATTGCTAAATTGCAATTTCACCCATAAATACATTCTTAGATTATGTTCTGCGTGGAATGAGGATTTTCTTGGAAGGATGGAATGAGGAAGGCTTATTGGTATACACAGATTTAACAATAGATAAAACACACAATAACAATTGATAGTCGTTATGTCCAAACAAATTCCAATAGCAATGTACAGATAGAGAAGTTGAAAACCAAGTAAATGAAAATTATTTCCTTCCATATACACGAGTCTTAGTGATCTACCAAAGCACCCCAACCAATAGGCATTCCCATGCCATACCCATCCATGATAGGGGCAACACCATACCCAGTACCTAGAATATCATATATAACACAAGAATAAGCCTCTTGATAGGAAATAAGTTCAATGCAAAGAGGATGAAGTAGAAGCTTCCATAAGTTCAATGCATTGTGATACCTGCACCAACAATTGCTCCATGTGCATAGGATGACGACATGTGTAAAACCACGTATGGACAATTTTGGGGGACATGTGAACCGTAGTCATAAGGTACTACAGATGCTCCCGAATACAACATATCATAATGTACACCGGATTCTCCACCAAAGGGAAGAGATGAACCATATGCAGGTACCATGCCTTGACTACCAATATACATAGATGTTGCACCAACTAGAGGACCCATATATATCGATGGTTGAGCATGTCCATAAGGAGTTGGAATGGGCTCTCCCACAGATTTTCTGACAACATGAGACCAATAATCAGAAAATATAAACAAAACAATTCAAGTGGGACATGATCCTACAATCTTACAACAATGTTCAGTTAATATATGCAAACAAACGTTAAACATTCCCGATTTTCTCTACAAGATTCAGATTAGAATGATGAAAAGACTAAAAAGAAAACTACACAGATGCTTTGTTTATCAGGCATCTTTCCGTGGCTATAATGTGTTGTCAATTCTCCATGTTTTTTCATACAAAATCAAATTTCCATAGCTTCAAATTATTAATATAAATTATGTACACAATTGGGTAGTAAATAATTAGACAAAACTTCTACTCTTTCTATATGGAACATCATTCCATTAATTTGAGTATATAGCAGAAACTTACCAATGGATAATCAACCGGTTTAGATGCAGAACAATTCCTCATGTTCCAAGTCATTCTAAATGAAAAAATTACATTGCCACAGCTAGGGCATGTCCAGTCACCTTCATTTCGAGGACCTACAATGCACAGAAACAAGTAATACTAAGAAGCTAACTCATCTTCACTCGATGGAAATTCTTACACAGCTAAAGTCTAGAAAACCATATGAACATTATTCAGAACCCAGTTCTACCCTGCCAGTACGCAACTACTATTGGGCATCTATTATGAACTAGTACCGAACTCAGATACCAAAAAAAAAGTTAACATTCAAATCATTGTCTCCAAATAGAACTAAAAAAAAATGGGAAAAATGACAAAGTTACTGATCAATAAAATCTGAGGCAGAAAATCTGCTTATAAAGTGACTTTCCCTCTGCAGCTGCTAATTTCTCAAAAAGGGGCAAAACACTTGACTTCCTTTTCCCCATGAAAATCGACAATTGTTTTGGCCAATTAATCGATTCAATCAGAACTCGTAGATTAATAGCGAGTACTGCAACACGGATTATCATAGAATCTTCAGTAGAGACAAATTGACTTAGGTTAACACACGAGGGAGATTTGGAAAATAAATTATAAAATTTCTAGAAACAATTGACATCTATATGCACATTATATATATATATATGAAAAAAAAAGTACATGGATAACTAGTAGATCCAGACTTTTTAGATGTCATGTCCATATTTTTAAAATTTCAAGTGCACTATATAACGTGAAAATTTAAAGCCCATTTCCCCCACTTCATCTTTTACACAAGATATATCTATTTGCAAAATATATGACAGTGTGCACGAGTGTGTGAGTGTCTGTGACACTAGGTGCACGACTAATGGGTTTTTCAGATAGATTTCTATCAATGTGATTTAACAGACATGTGAAAGTAGGGAGGTAGAGGAGAGACAAGTGCAGTATGACTATTGTGAAATAATGAAAAATAAAAATATCAAGATCAGTGAAAAGTAAAAATATCAAGATCTTGTACGATACAACTAACCTAAACCATAACTGTGTTTCCTAAAAGATGTCTGGCGTCTACATATCTGAACTCCTAACAGTTATATCCATACTAGTTACCAACCTAATCAAATCAAATCAATACAACTTACCGTCAGTTCAAGGACGTTTTGGTGGACAGAGTTTTGACTATCTCCTTGGACAAGGACAATTACAACACAGTCAATAAATGTATAGATCCACCAGCTGCCATTACAAAAACAAATGCTAACTCCAAAAGTTTTAAGAACTGTGAAACCAAGAGGACTCCGCTAAAATAAACATTTTTTTAAAAAAATAAGGAAAAAAGAGGGAGGAAATCACTGAACTGCACCATCCTGAACCCAAAAATGAGAAAAAGCTGAGACACTGAAGAAGTAAGTTGGGATGGAAGACAGAGAGTAAGGAATCAAAAGCGATCCTTCGCCTTTCTAATAATATGTTTGAGAAAAATAGATGGAGCATAATAGAGATTCGAGTGATCTGTAGCTTCTGCAAGCCCGAGAGAATAGATTTGAAGCTTTTGCAAGCCCGAGAGATCTATAGCTTAGCCAAACCTGATTGTGTGTTGGAAGCTATGATCTTCACAACAAGAGAAATCCGAACTAAAATCTTTGAGAATGGATTGTTCCTCTCCCTAGATGGAGCTTGCATTGTCTAAGCATCGTGGCACTGCCTAGATAAGGAATCATTAGTGGCAATTGAAGGCAACCTGAAATGGTGGTGTCACTCTCTCAATGGTATTCATAAGCCGCATAGAACAAACATGCTTGGTGTTACAATCGTGTCATTGTCAGGGAAGGGATCATTCGTGGCTATTGGAGGCATCCCTAAATGGCTTCCTCTTTCTCTCAATTATATTCATAAGCCGCGTAGAACAAGCCTTCATGGTGTTACAATCGTGTCATTGCCAGATAAGGCATCATTCGTGGCTATTGGAGGCAGCCCCAAATGGTGCCCTCTTTCTCTCAATTATATTCATAAGCCACGCAACCTTAGTTGAAATATCTTTTTTAGTTTAACTTTTTTAATTAGTTGAATCAAGAGAACGAACAACTTATTTAATTAAAAAAAATCTCTCGAAAAATTAAAAGTGCATGATAAAACTGCCTTTGCCTTCACCCGACATGTGGATCCTTCATGTTGAACATCTCTAGTTAATCTAATCAGCTGCCAGGCAGAGAACTGCCTGATAAAACTGCCTTGCCGCCTTCACCCGACATGCAGATCCTTCATGTTGAACATCTCTAGTTAATCTAATCAGCTGCCAGACAGATTTCATGAAACACGATAATGCAAATATTTCATGTTTTTTTTTTCTAAATTTTTACTCCTATAGAGATTGCTTGTGTCATGTATGCAGTTTGAACCTTAGTTTCTCTCCGGAAATTTCAAAATAAGCAGTTCTTGTATTCCTGTGTACTACTAAAATAATTTTGTGATATATACCATTTCAAGTCACTCAACGACTTTCGTGACCGATTAATACCTATTTATATCCCATCCCATTCAATAAGAAGAGCTATTTTCCTTGTTTATTTCCTTTCTGTAATATATATATGATTTATAGTAAAATCAATTGAATTGTTCAATAAATTTGTTGAATTTACTTTCTTCACCTTTAATTTGATTTTTTTTTTCTCAATTATTATTATGCATTGTCAAAATTTCAACAAAAACTATGGTCCAATGAGCCATCTCAAGTCGTTTACCACAACTTTATGCGTCTGGACCATTATGTCTCAATACCTCTTCATGTTCAGTTCAAAACATAGATTTATTTTTCTCTTAGTAATGTCATTTTACATGTTATTGCCTCCCTCACATGCAAACGAAAAAAATTTATGAAACAATTTGATAAATGCTTAAATTTATTAATTTATATGGATAATGATAATTTTTCATTATTACTAAGTTCAATTTATATTTCTTAAAAAAAATTAAAAAATATTCAATTATTTTATCTTGTAAATATTTAAATCAATTTT
>SNQJ01S0004269.1:103560-120252 GCA_010110895.2 Picea sitchensis
GGGTTACACTCAACCATGCCAAACTTGTTCAACAATTCTCCAATGTACTTCTTTTGGGAGATGAATATGTACTTTGGATTTTGAGTCACTCCAATGCCCAAGTAGTAGTGAAGATGTCCCAAATCTGTCATCTCAAAACCTTTCTTCAATTCTTTCTTTATGGATGAAATATAGCTTTCATTGTTCCCTGTTATCAACAGATCATCCACATATATTAAAAGATATACAATAGTTTTTACAACTTTATTGACAAACAAAGTTACATCATCCAGATGAAAGTGCTTGAAATTCAATTTCAGAAGATGCTCAATTAGCTTTTCATACCAGTCTCACAATGCTTGTTTCGGGCCATATAAGGATTTGATGAGTTTACATACTTTATGTTTTTGTCCCTTCACAAAAAACCTTCTCGTTGAGACATGAAAATATTCTCTTTCAAGTCTCCATTCAAGAAAGTAGTCTTCACATCCATTTGGTGAACTTACCATCCATTATGTGTTGCTGAGATAAATAGAATACGAATAGTATCCCATTTTATTGTGGTGGAAAAAGTCTCCTCATAATCAATGTCTTCTTTCTGTGCAAATCCTTTTGTCATGAGACTCACTTTTGTCAAGTGAGCGATATGATTTGTACTTGTTCTTGAAGGCCCACTTGCAACCAATTGGTTTGGTTCTGAATGGAGGGTCCACCAACTTCGATGTCCTATTCTTGATGGGAGCATCATATTCCTTCTGCGTGGATTCGTTACACTCATCGTGAGAAGTATCTTTTCAAAGGAAGTTGGTTCAAAGTAAGTAGATAAATTCAATTCACAATCATATGAAACATCCATATCATCTACATCATCTAAATTTAAATTATCTACATCACCTCAATCTTGTCTTATAGAATTTTTGGTTCATGTCTTTCCAACCTTGTCAGGATGAACACTTTCAAGTGCCTTTATGAGCCACTTTAGTGGACCTTTATAAGATGGTCCAGGTTACTCTACTGATTGAGATGGTGTTGCATTTCCAGTTCAACCTTTCAATCTTCTCAATCACATCATCCAAATGCACTTCTTGTTTTGATGAAGTGGGTGGAACCTCTTCATGAGGGGGAAATGGTGCTTCAAAAGGAGATTCTAGAGATCGATCCAAGATAAGAATCCCCCCTTGGAGATGTGGAATCTCACCATCAAACTTGTGATATGTATTTACAGGGGTGAATCTATATAGGTGATCAAGTTACCACTAAACATTTTTTTCATTCTTGGTGGATTTTAGAAAAATCACATCTTTGTAAATAATGAACTTCTTTTTTACCTTAGTGTAAAGACAATATTCCTTGGTGGTATTTGAGTACCCCAAGAAGATGCACTTCTAACTCCTTTCATTAAGTGTGTTTCTTTGCTCCTTAGGAAGTAAGGCATAGTAGGTGGAACCAATGATCCTAAGATGCCTCATCGAAGGACTGTGGCCATACCAAATTTCATAAGGGTCTTTTTCCCAAGAGCATGAGATGGACTCCTTTTTTTCACATATACTGCACATAGAATTGCACCAGCCCAAAACATCAATTTCACATTTTTTAAAAACATCATGGAACGAACCATATTTAAGAGAGTCATGTTCATTCTTTTAGCTACACCATTATATTGAGGATCGTATGGAACAATGGTTTGATGCTTGATCCCATTTTGGTGAAGATAGTTTTCAAATTCATAGATGTATATTCCCTTCCATTATTAATACAAAGAGAGCCAACATGATACTGAGCTTCATTTTGGATCCATACACAAAAAAATTTAAAAGTTTCAAAAGCTTGTGATTTATCTTTCAACAAGTACACCCAACACATCCTGGTGTAATCAATAATAAAAGACGTGATATATTTATTACCATTAGCAGATGGAACATGCATGGGACAACACAAATAAGAATGTATCAATCCAAGTTTTCTACATGCTCTGGAAGTGGAATCATGGAAAGGTTGTTTGCTATGTTTTTCAAGGATACAAGCATCACATTGCTTCAATTTCCTAGGAATATTTGTAATGTACCAGATCTATTTTAATAGCCGAAAACAAAAATATTGCAGAGAATAATAGCGGAACAACACAATAGATGAAACCACAACACCAAAATAATACCTTTATTGATAGGAAACAATGTTCACTTGCCTCTTTGAGGGGACAACCTCCAACAAAGAAATGCTTTATTACAACAATTCTCAAGACAAGACTTATCATGACTCCTACTCTTATTTATACTAATTCTATTTTCTAAAGATCATTCTAGAGGAAGATGCTTCTAGAAGCGAAAGCTTCTATTAGGTCTTATTACATTGAATTATTCCAATTTATTAAATAGGCCTTATTAACTAATGGTGGCCTTTATTACATGGAAATATATTATTCTATCTACATGAGGGGTCAGGGAGGTTAGGTCCCTAACATGCCCTCCCCCTTGAAAAAGAGAATTGTCCTCAAGTCTTGAGATGAGAAAATTGTTGTAGAATAGTAGATGGCTCCCAAGTGGCATATTCAGGAGTTGTATCTTTCCACTACACTAACACTTCCTTGTTGGTGCGCTGATAGAGACGACACTCGTGTTGGTCTAAGACTGCTTGTGGTTGCAACCAAATGGAACCTTCTTCATCCAACTCAGGGATATTGGTTTGAGTTTGGCACTTAGTACCAATCACCTTCTTTAAGCATGAGACATGAAAAGCATGATGGATCTTAGATTGACTAGGAAAAGATAACTGATAAGCCACCTACCCCACTCGCTTGAGAATTGTATAAGGACCATAAAAATTAGGAGCAAGCTTCTAACAGTGGTTTGTTTTGAGTGAAGTCTGCTTATAGGATTACAAACTAAGAAACACTTGGTACCCTTCAATAAATTGTCATTCAAAACGACCTTGATCTCCTTGTTGATTCATGTGATTATGAGCCATGGCCAATTTTTTTTTGAGGGTGTAGAGAATGGCTTCATGAACTGCAATATTGTTGTCAACTTCCTGAACCTTCGATACACCTGGCATGTAGGAGAGAACCGATGGTGGATTTTATTTATAGACTGCTTCAAAAGGAGTCATGCGAGTAGATATATGGTAAGATGTGTTGTGCCACCATTTAGCGAGGGGTAACCACTGAGTCCACCGATTATGTCGTTCAGATGAAAAACACCTAAAATAGGTTTCCAAAAACTTGTTGACAACTTCAGTTTGACCATCAGTCTGGGGATGATAGGCAGTGCTGAGATGCAATTGGGTGCCCTGGAGATGGAACAATTCTTACAAATTTTTTTTGGTAAAAGTGGGATCTCGGTCAGAGACAATAGAATGAGGCATGCCATGAAGCTTGAAGATATTATCCATGAAGATTTGAGCCACTATGGAGGTTGTGAATGGGTGTTGGAGAGCATATAAATGATCATATTTGGAAAGATGATCAACTACCACCATGATGACTGATTTATTTTCCGATTTAGGTAAGCTAACAATGAAGTCCATAGAAATATCCTACCAAATAGCCGATGGAATCGGTATCAGTTTGAGTGTTCCCGGGGTCTTGATTTTTTCTCCCTTATTCTATTGAAAAACATCACATTCAACCACAAAGGTACAGATGTCCTGTTTCACACCATCCCAGAAAAAAGAGCGTTTGACCCTTTCATATGTTTTGGTGAACCCTAAATGCCTAGATGTGGGCGAAGCATGAAGCTCTGAAAGCACCTTAGATTTAAGTTGTGACTGTTTTCTAAGATACAGACGACCTTTGTAGTGAAGCTCATTATTGTCCCAAGAGTACCCTAGAGAAACTAGAGAATTGGATTGCAATTGTTGGATAAGGCCATAAATTTTGGGGTCTTGCAGCCATTCCTGGTGAGCATCTTGGAGCCAATCTGGTACAATGAAGGAGAGAGAAAAAAGAGATCCTTCGTCTTCATACTTCCAAGAAAGAGCGTCAACAACCACATTTTATTTTCCCTTCTTGTAAATAATTTCATAATCATATCCAAATAGCTTGGTGACCCATTTTTGTTGCTCTGGGGAGGAAATTCATTATTCCAGAAAATGCTTGAGGCTTTGATGATCGGTTTTAATTTGGAAACATTGGCCCAATAGATAAGGATATCATTGATCCACAACATGCAAAACAACCAACATTTCCTTTTCATCGATTGATTGGCCCAAATGGTGCTCCGAAAGTTGTTTGTTGGTGAAGACCATCGACCATCCTTCTTGCATGAGAACTACACCAATTCCTTTCTCGAATGCATCACATTCTAGGAAAAAAGTCTTTTTGAAATCGAGAAGGGCCATGACAGGAGTTGTGCACATAGCCTCTTTCAGAGTATGGAATGCTTGATCAACTGCAGAAGTCCAATTGAAATCATTCTTTTTAAGGAGAGCAATGAGAGGGCATGCAATTTTTCCATAGTTCTTAACAAATTTGTGATAATAGCTTGTCAAACCCAGAAAACCACGCAAACTCTTGAGAGTTTTGGGGTGAGGACAATCCTGCATATCTTCAATTTTCTTAGGATCCACCCTGACACCATCCTTTCCAACAATATGACCCAAATACTCCACTTCTGAGGCTCCAAAGGCACATTTAGATTGTTTGAGGAAAAGTTGGTGTTGAGAAAAGAGATGGAGAACTTGATCCACATGGGAAAGATGGGTTGTCCATGTTTTACTATAGATGAGAATATCATCAAAGAAAACTAAGACAAAATGGTAGAGAAAAGAACAAAAGACATGATTTATGAGACTTTGGAAAGTGGAGGGGGGATTACACAGGCCAAAGGGCATGATCAAGAACTCGTAGTGACCCTCATGAGTTTGAAAGGTTGTCTTGGAAATGTCAACCTCTCTCATATGTATCTGGTGGTAACCAAAATGAAGATCAAGTTTAGTAAAGTAGTGAGCACCACTCAATTCATCCAATAGATCATTAATGACAGGAATGGGAAACTTGTCTTTGATGGTGAGTTTGTTGAGAGCATGAAAGTCACGATACATGCACCACGTGCCTTCATTTTTAGGACTATGACCACATGAGAAGAATAGGGGTTGGTACTATGGCAGATGACACCCGCGTCGAGCAATTCTTGAACAATTTTCTCAATTTCATTCTTCTGGGAAAATGGATGACGATACAAGCAGACATTGGGAGGTAGGTTGCTCGGAACTAGCGGAATGGAATAATCATGAACACCGCGGGAAGGGGGAAGGCCATGGGAAGTGGAAAAAATAGTGTGGTGTTTGGAGAGTATAAATAGGAGGTGAGGATGCATAGACGGTGTATGAACTGCTTGAATGGAATTTATTTGGAAAATAATGTTGTAATGGCCTTTTCTGAGGAGCTTCTCCATTCGATGGGAACTGATGATCTCAGGGGAGTCTGTTGTGATGCCTTGGAACTTATATTGTTGGTCATCATGTTGAAACTGCATGGTCAATTCCTTAAAATCCATGAGGATGGGATCGAGAGTACGTAACCATTCTACACCTAACACAACATCACAACAACCTATGTCGATAGCGAACATATGAGATTTCAGGTAGTACTGACCAATTTGAAGACACAAATTTTCAAAAAGCCCCCCACATTTCATGGAACCTCCATTGGCAATAATGATTTGAAAATTGTTAACTACATGGATATAGCAATGGGTTTCTTGAGCAATGTGTCGATGAATGAAATTATGAGTGCTACCAATGTTAGTTAGGATGATGACCTTCCCATTTTTAATGTATCCAATTAACTTGAGGGTTTGGGGAGCATATAAGCCATTGAGTGCATTCAAGGAAATGATCGGTTCAACTTCTAGTGGATCAGATGGCAGAGTGATAGGAGTTGGCTCAGGTAGCTCAGTTGCACGAGAAGCCTCAATCTTGTCTTTAGAAACATCCTCAAAGATGGCCATGAACAACTTATGTTCCTTACACTTGTGCCCCGAAAAATATTTTTCATCACAATTATAGCAAAGAATTTTGAGTTGGCATTCATCCATTTTTGCCCGAGTTGATTTTTTGATCTTGAGAGGGGTGGGATGAGGGGTAGGAGTGGAAGGGTGAGGACACGGAGGGAAATGAGGTTTGTAGTGTTGGGAAAAAAGAACCTGTTGGGATTCCTTGGCATGTTGAGTAGCTTCCAACCAAGTCTGGGGTTGAGTCATGAGGACTTGGGCTCAGATGTCATCCTTAAGGCCACTGATAAAGCATTCTCGGAAAAAAGTATCAGACATGCCCTCTATTCTAAAATCTAATTTCTCAAATGCAGCTATAAACTCTTCCACTGTACCTGATTGTTTTAATTTGGTCAAACGGCTCAAGGAGAGTATATCAACATTAAAGCGGTCATAAAGTTCATCCACAAACTGGGTCCAAGCCACATATCCTTGGTGTGATTTGTGACACCATTGCCACCATTTCCAACGTTCAGGGTCCAAATAGAGGGCACCGTAATAAAGTTTGGCCAAGTCATCAGTGATGCCATGCAAGGAGAAGTAGTGTTCCATTTGAGTGACCCAACTAGTGGGATCCAAGCCATCAAATTTCTTCACCTCCACTCGTGGAAAACACAGATCATGATGAAAAGGGTTGGATTGAAACTGTTGGGAATTGCAAGAAGTTGTACCTTCGAGGTTAGAAGGTTGAAAATATGAGGAATGGATTCTAGAAATGGGCAGTTTTTCCAGGAMCTTGGCAGCAAATGAGTCAATTTGATACTCAAGGTGGGATTCAAGCTAGTTGGCAAGGTGGGAATTGATGTCCTTCTTCAATTCCTCTTTCAGGTGGTCCATTTTSTACTCAATGTGGGTAGCTATTTAGTTTTCAAGGTCTTGGTTGCGAGTGTTGGCCATGGTGAGGGGAAGACAAAGGAAGAGGTGGGAAAGAAAGGTGGGTGAAAAGGGAGGTTGGGTCCACGAAAAAACAAGGCTAATAAATTATAGGTATCACTATGATCAGGACGAAAAGAGGAGTCCAATGGAATAGGTCCCAAGTAGGGGTGTCGGAAAGGGGGTCGGGACCACAGGAAAAAAAAAGAGGATAAAAATTGATAGACATGAAAAGAGGAGTCCAATGGGATAGGTATCAAATAAGGGTGTGAGCACTTTTTTTTTTACTCCTGCAGAGTTATACTCAGATTTGAATAATACTACAGTGTTGAAAGGCCCAAATTCGTAACAGGAAAAATTGTGTAGTAATTTTGCAACCAGAATGTAGGAGGTAAAGTTTCATGACAATAGATCTTGTCTATTCTGTTTTTGTTTCCGTCCCCAGGGTTAGGGTATTCAGGGTTTTTACAGACAAGGGTTTTCCCTATGCTATATCTCTCTAATATATGTGCGGGGTCCAACATTAGTACTCAACCCAATATCTTAGGGAACCAACTAAGGAGGATAGACCATTCCCTTAGCCATACTATCTGACTGCCAAGGTACTAGAGTGTATATTCCCGAGTGTTGTTCTCAGTGGCATTATAGCAGTCATGTGGCTGATTGGTTTATCTACGGAGGGCTTCAGGATATCTAGGTTGATCTTTATACATGTGTTGATAGATGCGCTACCACTCGAAGGGGTACCAACAAGGGTTACAAGGGTGGCCAACAATGTCTGCTTAAGTACCACTTTTAGTTCCTACATGTATGCTTCCCCGGCCGTGGATTTATGTGTTGGACGACATATCTCTGTAGCTTTAATACGTTAGAATACCTCTCTACCCTGAAAATAAATAACCCACAATTTTTTTCCAAGGAAAGTGCTTTGATACCACTTGTAAGGTACTAGATCTATTATAATAGCCGAAAACATAAATATTGCAGAGAATAACAATGGAACAACACAATAGATGAAACCGCGACACCAAAATAATACCTTTGTTGATAGGAAACAATGTTCACTTGCCTCTTCAAGGGGGAAACCCTCCAGCAAAGCAATGCTCTATTACAATAATTCTCAAGACAAAACTTCTCATGACTCTTACTCTTATTTATACTAATTCTATCTTCTAAAGATCATTCTAGAGGAAGATCCTTCAAGAAGTGGAAGCTTCTATTAGGTCTGCTTACATTGACTTATTCCAATTTATTAAATAGGCCTTATTAACTAATGTCGACCTTTATTACATGGAAATACATTATTCTATCTATGTGAGGGGTTAGGGAGGTTAGGTCCCTAACAATATTAGATAAACCAGAAAAACCATTCTTTTTTAACAAATGAAGGCTATCATAATTAATGTGTCCAAATATAACATGCCATAAGAGACTAGATGGCAATACACCTTCATTGTGGTGAGAGAGGTATGCAAAAGTATGTGCATCAACAAATGTCCCTTTCAACTTCAACAATCTTTCATCCTCCACTCCTATCATAACAACCATGTTGTCGGAAGGCTTCCTTATTTTAACTTTGCAATCAAAGATACGAATAGTGCGGTCTTGCTATCAAATGTGTACAAGACACAACAAGTTCCTTCACAATTTAGGAATATATAGCACATCATGCAAAAGAAAATCTAGAAATCTAGGCAATTTAAGCCTTACAGTGCCAATTCTCGAAGGTTTGAGACTTGATTTATCTGCAAAATAGCCTACACCATCTCCATTGTCATTGAAATATTCAAAGAGATCTCTACAGAAGGTCATGTGGCATGTTGCACCTATGTCAAGCAGCCACATATATCTCCAAGAAGCAAATGAAGTGTTAAATAAATATTCATTTACTCCAATATTGCAATGGGAAACAATATAATGATCAAATTCAAGTGTTTTATCTTTATATTTGTCTTCTTTCCAATCTTGCTTGTCTTTTATAATCTCCCATGGAATTTTGCATGTCTTTTCTTCATGTGACCTACTCTTTCCACAATGAACACAATGAAAATGAGATCTTTCACCATGATTGTGCCTACCTCCCTGCCTCTAGAATTCTTTCTTCCACATCCTCTTCTACCACTTCCACGTTGTTCACCAAAGGAATTGTATCCAAATCTCGTGCTGATAAATGGAGGAGTATATGTGGCATAACCAATCACAGGTGTCGAAGGTGCACCAAGCGTTGGTGTCAAAAAGGTGCCAAACACATTTCTACCGCTTTAATGTATTTGCAGATGAAATATTGTAGGTTGATGATGACTAAACCCTGACAAGCCCTCAAGATTCGTTTCAGAGAAGAAATCCATCAAAATCTGCAACAATTGTTGTCTATTGAAAATGAAATGGAATCGACAATAATGTATTCAAATGTTTGGCTTAGACTTCGAGCATATAATATCGGTACTGACTTCCCACTCATACTTCAGGTATATAATATCGGTAATGACTTCCGCTCAGAATTCAAGCATATAATATCAATAATGTCTACAAAGGCTCAAGAAATTACCCTAGCAAGTAACAATGATAACAATTATTTCTTTCAAAGCCCTGATTCCAATGATCATGGCCAGTAAATGACAAAATTGAAGAAGAATTTGTTGGAAAATAATCATAACACTTCAAATTATATGAGGTTGACTCTGTTATGACAAGAAATGCAGGAGTATTCTTGATTGGAAGAGTTCAAAAGACGAGAACAAAACTAGAGTCAACTTTTATGGAGGAGCATTGTAATGCACCTAGCCCCAAGATGGGTCATGCCACTACTAAAACGACCAAATACAATTTATTATACCAATTTTAGATGAGGAAAGAACACGTAGCAAGATATTCTAGCTCATGCAATTGTCCATGTTAATTAAAAAAGTAAATGCAATTACTTTAAATGTACACAAAAACAACTAAGGACAGACAACAAGATTTGACCACATAAATAAAAATTCGAATGCATCATTCTACTCATAGTAAGCAACAATAACCAAAATAACTTAGAGTAAAATGTACAATAATTATCTCAACATTTAACATAAATAAACACATCAAATAAGAAGGGTGATCTTAGTAAGTATGCAACCTAGGTCTCCTGACAGAACTGGAAGGGGATAACTACTCCTCCCCACCTGAAGTCTTACTTCTTGAACTGGAATCCATTGAGTGTTGCTCATCCTTTGGAGCATCCTACTCCTCATCCTCTGCCATTGCTAGTGACTCTTGAGATTTCCTAGATGCCAAGTTATGCTTGAACTTAACATATCTGCTCACAACTGTCTTACATTGCGTCAATATGAAGATTGTATAAGCCTTTGAGGTCTCACTATACCCCACAAATATGCCCTTTTGTCCCGAAGGCTCCAACTTCTTCCTCGTCTTCACATGAACATGGATTTATATTGGACAACCGAATATCCTCAAGTTTCATATCTCTAGCTTCACTCATGAGAATTCCTCCGCTGGAGTCTTGTCCCCCAATATCATGTGACAACTCCTATTCTTCATATATACTATTGTGTTACATGCCTATGCCCAAAGAAACATAAGAAAATCTTGGTCATGTATCATATCCATGGCAGAACCAATGATGGACTGGCTCTTTCTCTCCGCAACCCCATTCTGTTGAGGGTTGTATAAGACTGTCAACTCCCTATTGATCCCTTCCTCATTTCAGAAATCATCGATGTCATTGGAGGTGTACTCTCCCCCATTATCCAACCTCAAGACCTTGATCCTCCTCCCTATTTTATTTTCCACCCGAGCCTTAAAATACTGGAACTAACTAAAGACCCCATCTTGGTCTTCATAAAGAAGATCCAGGTTTTCCTGGAAAAGTCATCAATGAACGTCACATAGTATGATGCTCCCTACACATATGCTACTAACATCAATCCACTAATATCTATTCTCACTACCAGGAAAAGCATCATTTGCATTCTTGCCAAGTGCACACCCTTTGCACACGTCCTACTGCTCAACACTAAAATTTGGTAGAGTAGTGACAATCCCACTCAAAATCAATAACACCTTGTAGTGTGGGTGTCCCAAACTTCTTTGCCATAGCTCACATAGGTTGTCATTGTCATGTACCAAGGCCTGAACACACTTTCCCATTAACCTATATAAATTACCCTTTCCAACCCTAATGACCACTATTGTGTCAGAGCTAGCTCTTTCTAGACATATGAGTAGTTTCCCTTTATGGAATATAATTGTAAAACCCTTGTCCTCCATAATTGACACCTAGAGAAATTTTTTCCTAAGTCCTGGTACATCAAATGAACCACCTGACTCAAGTCAGAACAAAATAGTTCCCTCACCCTTCATTGCATACTTGGCATCATCACCAAGCTCCACATGGATCCCTAAGTCCTTCTTTGTTAGATTTTTGAATAGTTCTCATGCTCCTACCATATGATGAGATGCACCACTGTCCAAAGTAGCACACACTCCTTGTGACTGTGTTGGTATAAAGGAAAGAAACTAGTGATAAATCCCTCTTGAACTTCACAAAAAACACTTCCAACTGAGTTTCTGTAGATGTTGCTACCAGTTGCGATTTTCCTCTTCCCTTCTTGTTCTTTGGACACTGAGATGCATAATGACCATTCTTGTGGCATGCAAAACACTTGATTTTACTCAAGTCCCTCTTCTTCCCTGACTGTGAAGTACCTCCATCATTGTTACCCTTCTTGCTAGGAACCTTCCCTTTGCCCTTCCTTGTCTTACCGAAAAATTCCAGGTTCTCATCACTACCTCCTTGCTTGTTGACTTTAGACTACTCTCGAGTCTCTTCCTGGATACAATTGTCCCACAACCTTTACTAATTTGGAAGATTTTCCCGAGTACAGACTCCCTTGACAAATGGTTCCCAAAAATTTGGGAAACCATTCAGTGCCACATTTAAAAGTTCTATGTCTTCAACTTTCTCCCTAATAGTTGTAAGCAAGTCACGTACCTGGGTGATCCTCATGAAGTAGTTGGTAATATTGTCAAATCTAGACATCTATATTGATCTAAGTTTATTTCTTAAGATCATCTTCCTATTCAAGTTAGCTTACCAGTAAGCTTACCAGGGCATCAAACATTTCCTTGGTCTTCTTCTTCTTAGATAAGTGAGGAATCAAATGATCCTTTACTGCATACAAGATTACCCATTGGGATTTAATCTCCTTCTTCTAGTGAGTTGTCGATGCTTGTAGATCTGTCGGTGGAGGAACTACTTGGTCAACAATATCTCAAAGATCATATTTCTTCAAAAGCAAAGTATCTCTTGCTTTCCAAGATAGGAATTTGGATGCCCCATCCAATATGTCTTCAACTCTCTTACTTGTTGTTTCCATCCCTTAGATCTGATAATCTATCATGGAATTAACCTGCTGTTGAAACTGCCCATGTACAAAGTTGTATGTGCCTTTCTTCATTGTATCCCACGTATGTACGTGCTTTCCTGCCCTGTATCCCACGTACACATGCACCGTGACTGCCCTAATATATGCGTACAACTCCATACAACTACAAAAACAAGTTTTATTGTTGTATCATTGTTTCCTTGAAATTCGTCCTTCAATTTTTGACTGGTTGTTAATAAATCTGCAGAGATCTCCTTGTAGATCTGACAGATCTGCTACAAATTGTTGTGGATCTAAAATCTGGCTCCCTCTGAGAGTGAGAGCTCTAATACCATGTTATTTTTCTAATCCCGACACCTAGGTATATTGTTTATTAGTGATTTCCTTGCTGCAAATTAGATTAGTAGCTCACAAAAAAAAATACACTTGTTGGAACAATTAACCAAAATAAATAGTGGAAGCAAAGAAACCAATTTCAAACACACACAATATTTTTCCCTTCAAATTAACTTATCATTAGAATAATATCAAAGCTTACAAGGGCTCCCTTACAGGGAAAATGGCCCATAGATAAATATATAAAACTATAGACAACATCTGCAAACCCTAACAACTCCTCCTGGGTTGTACGATCCCACATAATCACTTTCTCATACTTGTATGTGCCTTCTTTCACTGTACCCCACGTATGTATGCACTTCCCTACATTGTAGCCCACATACACATGCATCTTGATTGACCTGTACAATGCATACAACTCTGTACTTGTTGCTTTGGCTCTGATCTATCAGATCTTCTTGTGTCTGCCCCTATTCTCTCTTCTCCTTGACATGTACCAATCTATAAATAAAAGTCATTTTCCACCTATCTAAGATCTCCTTGAGCAAAAGTCCTTTGCTCTCTCTCTATAATGAAAAATTGTCTCCTCCTTTACCCTATTCTTGCTTTTATAATATTGAGTTATGACCTAATCCTATTCTTCAAAGTGATTGACGACTAAGATTAAATCTCACCTCACTTGATATCAATGGGTAAGATTTAATTCACTAATGCTAATAACTTTAACATTTCATTAAATAAAACTCAACTAATTAATAAAATCACTTTAGTTTAATAATTTCTTTAATTAAAGTAAATTACCAAGGTAGAAGGATTTGGATCACTTTCACACGTCTAGACACTTAGACCTATGCAGAAGTACCTCTCCGATGCTACAAACATCAACAAATGATCCATTTCTATTTTTATGAATTTAACCAAAGTCAACTTAAATAAAGCTCCAACAAATTGATATATCCAAAAAAAACACAATATGTGATAGAAAACACTAACTTTCAATAAAAATCCCACATATAATTTGAAATCCAAAGCCATACCTCGAATAGCTCATATGATCAGATATCAGTTATACAATCCCCTCCTCATCAATCAAACCAACAACCTTTGTCTTGCCAACGCCAAACAAATTCGACAATGCTTTCAAATGTTGCTTCACAACATGTGCATCCTTGCTCAAAGCTAAACCACTGAATATATGAGAAAACCCAAGCTCTTACCGATTTATGACTTATTAAATACATATTAATTAAAGATCCATTTGCTCGCAATGTCTACAACCCTTTCATATCTCAATATCCAACCATTTATGGTCGCACTCACTGGCAACACTAGCAACAACAACTCTTAGTGATTTATTTTGACTCGTTTTTACAAGTATGCATGGAAATGTCCATAGCACTTTCATATCTTAATATCCAATCATTTATGGTTGCACTAGCTGGCAGCGAAACGTCCAAAAACATTGGTGTCGTCCCCTTTCATATTTCAATATCCAATGATTTATGGTATCACACTTTATAATGCGATATATTCATATCTATACAAACTCACAATATGAAATTTAATGGCCATTAAAACTTGTGTAATCGAGAGTCAAGACCATAATGCTTATAATTGATGTGTTGTTTATAGTGTTTTGACATTAAATGTCGACTTTGGCATTAGGTACATGAAGAGATCATATTTTATTTGGCATATCAACATTGTCATAAATCTGAATTATTTATTCCAATATCTAAAACAGATTTAATTCCATTCAACGTATAATTAATTCCCACCTACGATAATATATCTTTCTAAAACACATTTACTTCAATCTACTATTAACATTTTTTTCGTTTAGAAAAAAAATAAATTTAATTTTAGATCCGAAACGTCGACAAACTCTCAAAAGCATTGTGGTTCTTTCGACATTTTCTGAACAAATTTAATTTTATTAATTATTTTTTTATAATAGTCACCCAAACTACGAAGACACCTACCATCTTGAGAGACGTACAGAGAATCGCGAGGACAAGTACTAGTTGGAACGCCGCCAATGTCCCATGCGAAGTCTCGACCTTTAATTATTAGGCGTTTAAAATTGTTGGAAGGCTCGAAGTGCTAAGGTATTTTGAAAAGTTTAAAGAAGTACAAAGTATTTTGAAAAGTGGAAAGGACTACAGCCAAAGTTGTAAAGGTTTTTTATTTATTTAGAAGTGTCAAAGGACCATTGATAAGCATGCCTAATTAAAGGTCAAAGTAATAATTAAAAAAAATGTTTCTCGAAGGGTGATTTAATAATGGTTAAAATTAACTAAAGACCAGTTAGTAAGGATTGATCGAAGGTATAATTTTTTTATTTGGTATTTAAATGTGAGGAGATAAGTAAAGGAGTAGTTTTATTTTATCCATAACCACATTGAAGAGGTGCATTTTTTTACTTCCTATACCCATTCATTTAATATTAAAGGTGTAATAATTATTAAACGAGAAATAAACGTGTTAGATAGGAAAAAAACACATTGCTTATTTAAAAAATCATAATATGGAGTTGTTTATATATATCATAAAATTTTAAAAGAAGAGTGTAATAAAAAAATTGTAATTAGAAAACAAAAAATTATAGTTAGAGAGCCCGTTTTGAAGAAGAAATTTTACAAGAGCTTATTAAATGAAGAGATTTCTTGCATAAAATATCATATCATAGTAAAAAATTACTTGCACAAATCAATAAGTTAAAGAATAGGAAGTAATGTAATAATAATTTAGGCTTAGAGAGGAGAGAAGTAGTTATAGGGATTGGGATTTGGTTGAATTGGGCAATAATGTTGTAATGTTGGGAAATAATGTTGTAATGACATGTTTTGAGGAGCTTTTCCATTCGATGGGAATTGATGATTTGAGGGGAGCCTGTTGTGATGCCTTGGAACTTATACTGTTGGTTGTCCTGTTGAAACTCCATGGTCAATTCCTTAAAATCCATGAGGATGGGACCGAGAGTGCGTAACCATTATGCACCTAACATAATGTCAGAACCACCCATGTCGATAGCGAACATATGAGATTTCAGGTTGAACTGGCCAATTTGGAGACACACATTTTCACACCACCCCCCACATTTTATGGAACCTCCATTGGCAATCATGATTTGAAAATTGTTGATTGCATGGATATAACAATGGGTTTCTTGAGCAATGTGTCGATGAATGAAATTATGAATGCTACCACTGTCAATTAGGATGATGACCTTCCCGTTTTTAATGTATCCAATTAGCTTGAGGGTTTGGGGAGAAGAGAAGCCAGAGAGTGCATTCAAGGAAATGACTGGTTCAACTTCTGGTGGATCAGATGGCGAAGTGATAGGAGTTGGCTCAGGTAGCTCGGCTGCATGAGAAGCCTCGATATTGTCTTATGCAACATCCTCAGAGATGACCATGAACAACTTTTGTTCCTTACACTTGTGCTCCATAAAATATTTTTCATCACAATTATAGCAAAGAACTTTGAGTTGGCATTCAACCATTTTTGCCTGGGTTGATTTTTTGATCTTGAGAGGAGTGGGATGAGGGGCAGAAGTGGAATGACAAGGGTGTGAAGGGAAAGAAGGTTTGTGGTGTTGGGAAAAAACAACATGTTGGGCTTCCTTGGCACATTGAGTAGCTTCCAACCAAGTCTGGGGGCGAGTCATGAGGACTTGGGCTCAAATGTCATCCGTGAGGCCACTGATAAAGCATTCTCGAAAAAAAGTATCAGACTCTGCCCTCTGTTCTGAAAGCTAATTGCTCAAATGCAACTATAAACTCTTCCATTGTACCTGACTGTTTTAATTTGGTCAGACAACCCAGGGAGTGTGTATCAATTTTAAAGAGGTCATAAAGTTCAACCACAAACTGAGTCCAAGCCACATATCCTTGGCATGATTTGTGATGACATTGCCACCATTGCCAACATTCAGGGTCCAAATAGAGGACATCGTAATGAAGTTTGGCCAAGTCATCACTGATGCCATGCAAGGAGAAGTAGTGTTACATTTGAGTGACCCAACCAATGGGATCCAAGCCATCAAATTTGTTCACCTCCACTCGTGGAAGACACAGATCACGATGAAAAGGGTTGGACTAAAATTGTTGGGAATTGGAGGAAGCAGT
>SNQJ01S0004269.1:121243-142325 GCA_010110895.2 Picea sitchensis
CCTTTCAAGGTACAGGTTAATTTTGACATTCCCGTATTTGAAGGTCAGATAGATGCGGATGCCCTAGACAAATGGTTAAATCTGCTTGAAGGTTATTTCTCTGTTCACAATTTTTTTTCGAGATAAAAGATCACCTTCGTGCTCCTTAAGGCTCTCCCCCATGTCAAACATCGGTGGGAAACTTACTGGGAACAAAGTTCCACAGAGGAGTCTGGAATATATGGGGCCGAGCCCACATGGGATTTTTTTGTGGATGCAGTAAAGGAACAATATTACCCTGTTGGAAACTATGAGGACCAATACATGAGATGGACCACACTGCGGCAAGAGAGGGGCCAAGCAGTGCCATAGTTCACCAATACCTTCCATACCTTGCGCACCAAGCTGGGTATCAAAGACTTTGAGTGACATTTGGCTCTGAAATGCCGTGGGGCTCTACACAGATACATCCAAACTGAAATGGATTTTCTGGATATCTCATCACTCGGTGTTGCGTATCGATATGATGTTAAAATTGAGTAGAAATTTAGGCACCAAAACAAATGGGAGTTTGGATTTGAAAATCTGCAAGAACCAAAGTATGAGAAAAACGTCCCTAACAAACATCTTCCAGAAAACTAGTCTAAGCCACATGAAAAGAAGGGTCACGGAAAGACGAAGAAGGACACCGAAAAATGGTGCAATTTCCACAAAATTCCCTGGCACAACACCAATGAATGTCGCTCAAAACAATCATTGGTGGTTGAGATCAAAGACAAGGAGTCAAACCTTGATTCATAATCTGATTTTGAAAATACTGGTAAAAGACAAATCATCGACGCAGACCCCACTGCTATTGTCGTGACCGCAACAATTCAACTAGAAGAACCAATAGATCTTGAAGAGGGGGAGCGCATTTTTCATTCACAGATGTGGGTGAAGGGGACCCTGCTACATTTTATTGTTGATAGCAGAATCCAGAAGAATCTCATCTTAGCAGAGGTCGTCAAACAGTTGGGAATGTCGACAACACCACACCCACAACCATACAACATCGGGTGGCTTCGCCAAGGATGAGATCTCTGTGTCAGCCACTAGTGTCGATTGTCATACAAAATCCATCCCTTCAAGGATGAGGTATTATGTGATGTTGCCCCACTAGATTTATATGATGTTCTCTTGGGCCATCCATATATATGGAAACGCCATGATGTTTATGAGTCTCAATCCCGCCGTGTCATTGTTTCTCTGGGGGGTCATCTCTACAGAATATCAGAGGTAATTTTGACTATTGTTCCACCTAAACATTTCCGCAAGGTAGTATCTCATACTACAAAAATTTAGCTTCTTCACAATCTGTTCAAAATGTGAACAGAAGGACATTGCAACCACTACAACCTCGCCCCAAGCACCTTCTATCTAACATAAGCAGGTCGATAAGGTTGCAGCAAAGCGAAAAGATTCCTTTTGCACACAGTCCTCTCATGTAGCTCGACTTGTTGAACAGACTCAACCCCTCCAACAATAGGGTCGTGATAGCTTTCCATAAATTGAGCAGCGCGACGTCTCCAGCAAGGCAAGCATCTCACCAAGATTCAGATTCAGCAAACGATTCCCTCTCTCCCCCGGGAACTCAACGCAATGGATACCATTGCTTCCTAAGGAGGGAGGATTAATCTAGGTGGATATTGGTGGCCACCCACCTTTTCCAACTCGCTCAAAACAATTTTCTGGCAATTTTGGCAATTTACTATTTTTAGCAGTTTTAACTTCCGGAGCCATTTTCAGGGCCTAAATGAAGATTTTTCGGGATCAAGCTTCTCAACGATAATCAAAGGAATGATTGATCCCCCAAAATTAATCTCCTCGATGATACCTTTCCAACGGGCTATCGTGCGCCTAAAACGGAGATGGTATGTTAAAGTTACGACCCCAGGAAGTTGATGTATCGACTTACCTAAACGAGGCCCACATGACTTTTGGCACTTCATCTCCTAGGGTTAGGTTTTTGGATGTCTAGGGTTTTTGACATTCTTGTTTACTGTAAAATGGCCTTTAGAGCCTCATTGTAATCATCTTCTGGCGAATGCGAGTAGCCGTCACATCTCTTCTCAAAGATAAGCTGCCACCATTCTAGCGAGTCTTTCACTCTGTATTTTTACAGTCTTTGTACATTTCTTTCATTAATAGAAATCGTGTATTACTGTATCTATGTGTTTATGGTTGCATCTCTGATACATTTATGTTATATTATTGGATATCCGCAATATCTTTGTGCATTTATTTATTATATCTCCGCTCTCATTTTGTGCCGAAAATAATCCGGATCAATCCACTCTTCTTTCTAATCTTGCTTGTCTTTTAGATTCTCCCATGGAAATTTTCATGTCTTTGCTTCATGTGACCCACTCTTTCCACAATGAACACAATGAAAATTAGATCTTTCACCGTGATTGTGCCTACCCTCCTGCCTCTAGAATTATTTCTTCCACATCCTCTTCTACCACATCCACGTTGTTCACTAAAGGAATTGTGTCCAAATCTCGTGCCGATAAATGGAGGAGTATATGTGGCATAACCAATTACAGGTGTCAAAGGTGTACCAAGGGTTGGTGTCAAAAAGGTGCCAAACACATTTCTACAGCTTTAATATCTTTGCAGATTCACTACTGTAGGTTGATGATGATTGAAGCTTGACAAACCCTCAAGAGTTGTTTCAGAGAAGAAGGCCATCAAAATATGCAACAAATATTGTCTATTGAAAAGGAAATGAAATCAACAATAATATATTCAAACATCTTGCTCAGACTTTGAGCATATAATATCGGTAATGACTTCCCACTCATACTTCAAGCATATAATATCGGTAATGACTTCCACTCAGAATTCAAGCATATACTATCAATAATGTTTGGAGAGGCTAAAGAAATTACCCTAGCAAGTAACAATGATAACATTTATTTCTCTCAAAGTCCCGATTCCATTGATCATGGCCACTAAATGAAAAAATTGAAGAATAATTTGTTGGAAAATAATCATAACACTTCAAATTCTATGAGGTTGACTCTGGTACGACAAGAAATGCAGGAGTATTCTCGATTGGAAGAGTTCAAAAGACATGAACATAACTAGAGTCAACCTCTATGGAGGAGCATTGTAATGCACCTAGCCCTAAGACAGGTCATGCCACTACTAAAATGACCAAATAAAATTTTCCGATACCAATTTTAGATAAGGAAATAACACATAGCATGACATTCCAGCTCATGCAATTGCCCATGCTAATTTAAAACGTAAATGAAATTACTTTAAATGTACACAACAACAACTAAGGACATAACAAAATTCAACCACATAAATAAAAATTCGAATGCATCATTCTACTCATAGTAAGCAACAATAACCAAAATAACTTAGAGTAAAATGCACAATAATTATCTCAACATTTAACATAAATAAACACATCAAATAAGAACAATTATTTTAGTAAGTATACAACCCAAGTCTCCTGACGTAATTGGAAGGGGCTAACTCCTCCTCCCCATCTGAAATATTACTTCTTGAACTGGAAGCCATTGATCGATTCTCATCCTTTGGAGCCTCCTACTCCTCATCCTCTGCCACTGCCAGTGACTCTTGAGATTTCCTAGATGCTAAGTTCTCCTCGAACTTATCATCTCTGCTCACAACTATCTTCCATTGCGTTGGTACAAAGATCATGTAATCCTTTGAGGTCTCATTGTACCCCACAAATATGGCCTTTTTTCTTGAAGGCTCCAACTTCATCCTCTTCTTCATAGGCACATGGATTTATACTGGACAAACCAAATATCCTCAAGTTTCATATCTCTAGTTGCACTCTTGAGAATGCCTCCTTTGGAGTCTTGTCCCCCAATATCCCGTGACAACTCATGTTCTTCATATATACTATTGTGTTACATGCCTATGCCCAAAGAAACTTAAGCAAATCCTGGTCATGTATCATATCCATGGCAGAACCAACGATGGACTGACTCTTTCTCTCCGCAACCCCATTCTATTGAGGGTTGGATAAGAATGCCAACTCCCTATTGATCCTTTCCTCCTTGCAGAAATCATCAAAGTCATTGGAGGTGTACTCTCCCCCATTATCCAACCTCAAGACCTTGATCCTCCTCCCTATTTGATTTTCCACCCGATCCTTAAACTCTTGGAACTAACTGAAAACCTCATCCTTGGTCTTCATAAAGAACATCCATCTTTTCCTGGAAAAGTCATTAATGAACGTTACATAGTATGACACTCCCTACACTTATGCTACTAACATTAGTACACTCACATTTGAATGTATAAGATCCAAGATCCACTTGGACCTATTCTCACTACCTAGAAAAACAACCTTTGCATTCTTTCCAAGTGCACATCCTCTACATACGTCCTACTGCTCAACACTAAAATCTAGTAGAGCAGTGACAATCTCCCTCAAAATAGACAACACCTTGTAGTGTAGGTGTCCCAACCTCCTGTGCCATAGCTCACATAGGTTGTCATTGTCATGTACCAAGGCATGAACATGCTTTCCCATCAACCTATATAAATTACCCTTTCCAACCCCAATGATCACTATTGTGTCAGAGCTAGCTCTTTCTAGACATATGAGTACTTTCCCTCTCTGGAATATAATTGCAAAACCCATGTCCTCCATAATTGACACCGATAGAAATTTTGTCCTAAGTCCTAGTACATCAAATGAACGACCTGACTCAATTCAGAAAAAAATAGTTCCCTCACCCTTCACTGCATACTTGGCATCATCACCAAGCTCCACATGGATTCCCGAGGCCTTCTTTGTTATATTTTTGAATAATTCCCTTTCTTCTGCCATATGACGAGATGCACCATTGTCCAAGTACCACACACTCCTTGTGACTGTGCTGGTAGAAAGGAAAGAAAATAGTGATAAATCCCTTTGAACTTCATAGCAAACACTTCCAAATGTGTTTATGTAGATGTTGCTACCTATTACGATTTTCCTCTTCCCTTCTTCTTCTTTGGACACTGAGATGCATAATGACCATTCTTGTGGCATGCAAAGCACTTGATTTTACTCAATTCCTTCTTCTTCCCTGACTGTGAAGTACCTCCATCATTGTTACCCTTCTTGCTAGGAACCTTCCCTTTGCTCTTCCTTGTCTTACTAACAAAGGCCAGGTTCTCATCACTACCTCCTTGCTTGTTGACTTTAGACTATTCCGAGTCGTTTCTTGGATACAATCGCCCCACAACCTTTACCAATCTAGACGATTTTCCCAAGTGCAAACTCCCTTGACAAATGGTTCCCAATACTTTGGGAAACCATTCAGTGCCACATTTACAAGTTCTATGTCTTCAAATTTCTCCCCAATAGTTGCAAGCAGGTCACGTACCTGAGTGATCCTCATGAAGTAGTTGGTAATATTGTCAAATCTATACATCTGCACTGATCTGAGTATATTTCTTAAGATCATCTTCCTATTCAATTTATTTCTCTAGAGTAAGCTTACCAGGCCATCAACATTTCCTTGGTCGTCTTCTTCTTGGATAAGTGAGGAATTAAATGATCCTTTACTGCATCCAAGATAATCCATTGGGCTTTAATCTCCTTCTTCTAGTGAGTTGTCTATGCTTGTAGATCTGTCGGTGGAGGAACTACCTTGTCAACGATCTCTCAAAGATCTTATTCGTTCAAAAGAAAAGTTTATCTTGCTTTCCAAGATAGGAAGTTGTATGCTCCATTCAATCTGTCTTCAACTCTCTTACTTGTTGTTTCCATCCCTTAGATCTAATAATCTATCATGGAATTAACATGTTGCTGAAATTGCCCCTGTACAGACTTGTACGCACCTTTCTTCATTGTAGCCCGCGTATGTATGTGCTTTCCTGCACTATATCCCACGTACGCATGCACCCTGACTGCCCTGATATATGCGTATAAATCTGTACAACTACAAAAACAAGTTTTATTGTTGTACCGTTGTTTCCCTGAAATTTGTCTTTCAATTTCTGACTGATGGTTTATAAATATGCATAGATCTCCTTGTAGATCTCACATATCTGCTGCAAACTGTTGTGAATCTGAAATCTGGCTCCCTCTCAGAGTGAGAGCTCTGATACCATGTTATTTTTCTAATCTTGACACCTAGGTATATTTTTATTAGTGATTTCCTTGCTGCAAATCATATTAGTAGCTCAAAAAACAAAAAAAACTTGTTGGAACAATTAACCAAAATAAATAGTGGAAGCAAAGAAATCAATTTCAAGCACACACAAATTTTTTCCATTCAAATCAGCTTATTATTAGAATAATATCAAAGCTTACAAGGGCTCCCTTACAGGCAAAATGACCCACAAATAAATATATAAAACTATAGACAACATCTGCAAACCCTAGCAACTCCTCCTTGGTTGTACGATCCCATATAATCACTTTCTCATACTTGTATGTGCCTTCTTGCACTGTAGCCCATGTATGTATGCACTTTCCTGCATTGTAGCCCACATACACACACATCCTGACTGACCTGTACAATGCATACAACTCTCTACTTGTTGCTTTGGCTCCGATCTGTCAGATCTTCTTGTGTCTACCCCTGTTCTCTCTTCTCCCCGACCTATACCAATCTCTAAATGAAAGTCATTCTCCACCTATCTGAAATCTCCTTGAGCAAAAGTCCTTTGCTCTCTCTCTCTCTCTCTAATGAAAAATTGTCTCCTCCTTTACCCTATGCTTGCTTTTATAATATTGAGTTAAGACCTAATCTTAATCTCCAAAGTGATTGACGACTAAGATTAAATCTCACCTCACTTGAGATCAATGGCTAAGATTTAATTCACTAATGCTAATAAATTTAACATTTCATTAAATAAAACTCAACTAATTAATAAAAACACTTTAGTTTAATAATTCCCTTAATTAAAGTAAATTACCAAGATAGAAGGTTTTGGATAACTTTCACACGTCTAGACACTTAGACCTGTGCAAAAGTACCTCTTCGATGCTACAAACATCAACAAATGATCCATTTCTATTTTTATGAATTTAACCAAAGTCAACTTAAATAAAGCTCCAACAAATTGATATGTCCAAAAAAAACACAAACTGTAATATAGAACATCAACTTTCAACAAAAATCCCACATATAATTTGAAATCCAAAGCCATACCTCGAATAGCTCATATTATCATATATCAGTTCTGCGATCCCTTCCTCATTGGTGTCATCCCCTTTCATATTTCAATATCCAACGATTTATGGTATCACACTTTATAATGCGACGCATTCATATCTATACAAACCCACAATATGAAATTTAATGGGCATCAAAACTTGTGTAATCGAGAGTCAAGACCATAATACTTATAATTGATGTGTTGTTTATAGTGTTTTGACATTAAATGTTTAGTTTGACATTAGATACATAAGGAGATCATATTTTATTTGGCATATCAATATTATCATAAATCTGAATTATTTGTTCTAATATCTAAAACAGATTTAGTTCCATTCAATGTATAGTTAATTCCCACCTACAATAATATATCTGTCTAAAACACATTTACTTCAATCTACCATTAATATATGCAAATCTACCATTAACATTTTTTTCGTTTAGAAAAAAAATATTTAATTTTATTATTATTATTATTATTTTATAATAGTCACCCTATGAAGACGCATACCATCTATGAGAGACCTACACAGAATCGCGAGGACCCACACAACGTCGCCAATGTCCCATGCGAAGTGTCGACATTTAATTATTAGGCGTTTAAAATTGTTGGAAGGCTCGAAGTGCCAAGGTATTTTGAAAAGTTTAAAGAAGTTCAAAGTATTTTGAAAAGTGGAAAGGAGTACAACGAAAGTTGTAAAGGTTTTTTTATTTATTTAGAAGTGTCAAAGGACCATTGATAAGCATGCCTAATTAGAGGTCAAAGTAATAATTAAAAAAATGTTTTCGAAGGTTGATTTAATAATGGTTAAAATTAACTAAAGACAGTTAGTAAGGTATAATTTTTTTATTTTGTCTTTAAATGTGAGGAGATAAGCAAAGAGGTAGTTTTAACCTTAACCACATCGAAGAGGTGGGTTTTTTTAATTCCTATACCCATTCATTTAATATTAAAGGTTTAATAATTATTAAATGAGAAATAAACGTGTAAGATAGGAAAAAAACACATTGCTTATTAGTCCCTGCCAAAGGCCAGGGACTAATAGCGATGAGTTCATCGTTGACTGGCTATTAGTTTAGGGTTGACTATAGATTTTTGATTTATTTCAAATCTGTAACATAGGAAATCAAAATACGTATTATTTTTAATAATAAAAAAAAATAATTTTCTAACATTTGATTGGCTAATATCTTTCACCTGTTATTGTTGCCTTCACGTAAATCAATGTATAAATTTGACAAGGAAACCCTGTATTTATTAGAACCTGTTGTACTGCATTGCAGAAGTCTTATCTCTTGCAGGCGCTGGAGAGACTGGGATTTATTGATATTCAAATGAATTTAAATTTTTTATTTTTCTAAGTTTCTATTTGATTTCGACTTCAAGGTATGACGAGTGCATTAATTGAATGTGCATATTACTGGTGCACTACAGTTGTCAAGTTCACCGCTGTTGCTGCCCTGGATGTCTATTCAGTGTTGTACTCTAAGCCAGGGTCATTTAATTCCTTTGCCATCCTTGCAGAGCCTAACTGACAATCTTGACAGGCTTCCAAGCATTATTTGATTGTTTGGTTTACTGCTTCTTCACACGAACCTGGAAGAAGACCTCCTCATTCTCCCTAGAAATTAGTAAACGAATGCTCTGCATCGGCGGCAGGCCTGTTCTTGTTAGTCGTTGCCTTCATAGTATTATAGTGTTTGTCTTCATAGTTTTATAGTGTTTGATTTATCGTTGTCTTTTTTAATGAAGGCCGGTGCGAGTAACTATCTCGAATTTAAATATGTGGAGGCCAGCTACATTTGGTCGGGCAGGCAAGGGTTAATGCTGGTGCCGGATTCCCGTGCGAGTATTTTCCAGGACAGGACGCTGAGTTTAGTGGAAAAGAGGCATCTGATGAGGTTCTTTAAGCTGGTGCAGAACCACGACGGCGCAGGGGAGCTGAGCTCGGAGGTTCTGGTAACTCCGTTCATGGATTTCCTGGATCAGCAACGACTTCCTTCATCTATCAAATCGTACAACTTATAGCACCTTTGTTTTCAACTTTCAGTGAGAGTCCTCTCTTTGAAATTTTAACTCTTTGTCCCCTTGATTTAATTTTTTTGTCAAATAGTTTATTATTCTTTTGTAAGTCAAAAATAATATTTGCCATGTTGGTTGCAATGCCCACCATTTTCTGTGCTAATAAATTCCCAGTAATTCTAACTAATGTGAATAATTTTGGGTTGTTTTGAGCCTGGTTTGGAATGTTCCAACGACATTGAATGCCTTGAACGATCAGGTTGATTGTTTTTGGCACGTTTGCATATTCTTTGGGAATTGCTTTCCCCAAAGTTGTGTTTGGCTTTATGCATGGCTACTTAAAAAATGTTGTGTTTCCGGTATTTTGGAGTCTGGATATTTTTACATGTATGCTAGGCTCTTATATCTCTTCACAGAGATTCAAAGGCTGTGGCAGATGAAATGATTTTATGTGATGTTTTGGAGCTGCTATATTTACCTTTTATTTGTGGTAAATATATCAATTCTTCTGTTTTTCTTTGCTATTATTATTGTGAATTTACTTTTCGTTTTTCAATCCTTTTGCAGCATTATTTTATATGCAATGGCTCATTGAAGTCGATAAACTTTTGGGATCTATGGAGAGCAGAATGGAAAGGGATTTTATGGGATTGGGTAGAGCAGAATGGAAAGGGATTTTATGGGATTGGGTAGACGCAATGGTAATGAAATGGAGGCTGAGAAGACGAGTAACAATGAACAGCCACATGGTGAAAGAGAGAAAATTATGAGCCTGAGTCTCTTTCAGGAAGCTCAGAAAAAAAGTACTGTGCTACAACTTTCTTGTTATATATTTTTGCTGTTTGTGAACATGATTATGATTTGTTACTCGTTTTAAAATAGGCAAATATAATGATGTTGAATTACAAAAATTAGATAAGAAATATATTGTTCAATTTAAATTTTCTGATATCATTATTTAAAATATTTAAAATTATTAGATTTAATTTATAAGATGCAAAAATATAAGGATTAAAGTTATTTAATTTTGGTATAAATAAAGTATGTAATGAGAATGAGTTTTAAAGAAGAAAGTGAATATTATCTTCGAAAAATGGGTGGTAGAATATTTTATTAATTTTTTTAATATAATGTTTTTTCTTTTTATTAAAAAAAATAAAATTTATATTTTAAAAATAAAATTATTTTTTAATTTTTTAAAAATAAATAATACTTCAATTTAAAATCAATTTTATTATCAAATATAATATTTAATTTTGATATCAAATATGAATAAAATTAATTATAATAGCAAATATAATATTTAATTCTGATATCAAATATGAATAAAATTAATTTTAATATCAAATATAATCTTTAATTCTGATATCAAATATAATATTTATATTGTAAATACTCTAAAGTACATCAAATATATACATGATATTTTAAAAACAATAAAATATTAACAATTAAAAATATATTTTTTAACAAAAACAAACAAACTAATAAAATTATTTATAAGGATTTAATTGTTTCAAAAAAAACATTGTATTGGAAAAATTAGTAAAATATTTTATATTTTAAAAATAAAATTATTTTTTACTTTTTTAAAAATAAATAAAAAATTAGTAAAATATTTTATATTTAAATAAATTTTTAAATTTAATTTTTTTAAAAATAAATAATAATTCAATATAAAATTAATTTTAATATCATATATATATATATATATAGCGCCAATAACATCTAAATAATTAAACATTTTCAATGTGTATATCTCTCTTTTTCTCCCTTTCTACATATATATCATCAACATAAAATTTTAAAGTTTCATTATTCTTACCACAATTCAAAATTATTCATATCATTAACATACAAATGTCTTTATTTAACTAATAAAAAATAATTAAAGTTTTAGAATCTACATTTCCTCTCCTACTATGTCATGCTTTTCTTTTCATACCATCTCATGTTTATTCTTTCTTAAAAGCTACAAAAGTACATAAACTATTGTTGTTCAAGTAGTTACAACCATACATCAACAAATATGGTGATACTTTAGCACTTATTATTTTCCTCTACTAGCATATGTATTCTCCTTTAATTCTATTTGTATCAATTATATTTTACTTAATGAAATTCTTCATTGTTTTTTTCCTATTTGGTTTTTCAATTCCCTTGTACTTCCATTGTTTTTACAAAATATCAAAGGTATGGCATATGTGTTATGTACTTTCATTGTACTTCTACATTTAGTTATACTAAGTTTCATTGTTCAACATGTATTTCCCAACTAACTCGGCAGGGACTGCGTTGCCATGCAACCCTTGTTTAAAATATCATAATATGGAGTTGTTTATATATATCATAAAATAAAAAGAGTGTAATAAAAAAATTATAATTAGAAAATAAAAAGAGTGTAATAAAAAAATTATAATTAGAAAATAAAAAGAGTGTAATAAAAAAATTATAATTAGAAAATAAAACTTATAGTTAGAGAGCCAAGATTTGAAGAAGAAATTTGATAAGAGCTTATTAAATGAAGAGATTTCTAACATAAAATATCATATCATAGTAAACAACTATTGGCATAAATCAATAAGTTAAAGAATAGGATACAATGTAATAATAAATTAGAGCTAGAGAGGAGAGAAGTAGTTATAGGGATTAGGATTTGGTCAAATAAGGGATATTTTCGATAGGATCGGATTGAACTAGGGTTTCCGTAGCATTTCCTAAACTCCTAATCCTCTAGGGTTGGATTAGTCCAAGGTCATGGACCCCAATTTGGAACCTCTAGACTATGGGGACATGATCAATCAACACATCATCAGTTTTCTAGACAAGAGAGGAATTGTTGGAGATCTAGCGATTTGCCCAGACCTTTAAAGAGGATATATACCTCACTGACTCTTTCCAGGTCTTGGACGAACATGAGACACTTGGCGGATCTAAGTGCACCATTTTTCTTGGATCGAATGTTGAGGGTAGTAGAGAGGACAAAGCTCATAACTCTTCACACATTCCTCCGCAAGGAAGGACATCTCCTTGATCATCTCCTAGGGCAGAGGGGGCTTTGAGACAAAAGGGGTTTGGTCAAGACTCTGAGCCAAACAACACCATTCTTGTTTCAAAGCCAATTTCGGAGTAGACAAGGCCCAACACAAATTCCAGAAAGAATTTTGTTAGGTGCAAAAAGGATAAATGGTGCTTAGGATGGATGTCGGGCTAGATCATGTCAAAAGTTTATCGAGCCTAGCCTTGGTTGGAAGTTTCATTGAAAAATTGGTTAAGGGGGAGTCATTGAAACTGTGGTTAGATGTAGGGTGGTAGAAATTATTAGGTTATCTCCCTCGCTTTCACCTATTGATTCGAGGCTAGATATGCTTTGAATTCAACAGAGAGGAGGATGAGGACTGAATCCTATAGCAAGATTGGTTATGGGGTCCTTCTAGCTTGGTATTAGCCCATTGGAAACTAGGTTTTGACCCGCGCAAAGAACCCATGAACATTAGCATATCTTGGTTCTTCTGTCAGGATTTCCACTTGAGTTATGGAGTTTTAAGGTATTAAGATTAGTTGGGAATTAGATTGGATGCTTTATTGTGGTTGATGAGAACCTTTGGTCCACAGTTGATAAGAAAATGGCTAGGGTTTTGATCGAAGTGGATATCAAAGACGATTTGCTGGTGGAACTGGAGATTATTAGGGGTAATTCGGTTCTGGTACAATTGTTGGACTATTCGAAGATTCTGTTATGTTTCTTGAAATGCCATGTTGTCGGTCATTTATGGAAAGGTTGTAGGGCACTTTTCCACTTCTAACAACCCAAGAAGAAAGTTTGGAAAAAGAAAGATGCAAGAGAGTCCCTGATTCCCTTGAATTCTAAAGTAGAATTAGAAGGTCTAATGAAAGATTATACAGGTGGAAAGATTCCAATTCTAGCATCTCAACAACAAGATCCTTTGGCTATTGCTCAGACTGTGAAGGAGGACTCTTCCATGGTATTCACTTCAGGTGAATCAAGCAAAGGTATGCATTTTCCAACTAATGACTCGAACCTCTATGATGATTCAATGTAAAATTCTCCCTAGCTTATCATTTTGTCTTAGGTGAGGGGTATAAAGCCTCATGTTGTACCATCCTCCTCTCCTTTGGATTTGGGCAATTCACATGGATCGTATGAAGGGTCGACTAGTTCTCAGAATTCATTTTGGGGTGGGGGGGGGGGGGGTGTCAAGGGAGGTTTAGCATAGTCAAATTAAAAACCTTGTCTGGTCGGTAGGAAATCCAATATCTCCAAAGAAAAATCGAAGGCGTTTAAAGAAGTCAAGGAAGGAAAACAACTGACCATCAAAGGGGCACTTAGAGTAGATAACCCCTCGAAAAGATTCCATTATGATTATTATGTCCTTCAATGTTAGAGGGTTATGGGGCACCCTCAAAAGAATATCCCTCAAGTGAATGTTCTCTGTCTATAAGCCAGATGCGATCTTGTTCCAAGAAACTATGTGTCTCTGGGAAAAAGTCATAGAAATTTTTTCTTCTTTGTTAACGGATTGGAATTTTTGTGCTAATGATGCACAGGGGTTTTCAGGGGGTCCCATTTATGGTTGAAACAACAGTATTGAAATTAGCAATACATCTTGTTTCCCTATAGGTATTTTTCTATAAGGGAGAACTAACTATTTGGACAAGGTGTTTAGGATAATGAATCTTTATGCCCCTTACAATGATAGGATTCAATTCTGGACTTCCTTAAAAGAGAAACAAGCTCTACTAGGGGAAAATGTAATCTTAGCAGGTGATTTAAACTTAACTTTGAATTTTAGTGAGGTCTGGGGTGAAGTGGCACGACCAGATGCACTAGCAGACTTCTTTTCTCGGATCCTCAAAGACCAAAAACTGGTCGATGTGGAACCCCACAAGGTGGTGCCAACTTGAAGAAATTCAAGGTGAGGAAGGGATGGTATCACCAAATAGTTTGATCGGTTTGTAACATCCCCACTATAATCCCCAGTTTAATTAATGCTTAATGTAGATATAATATGTGGCTACAACCAAGAGATGTAATATGTGAATTGTATTTGTATATTTTAATAATAAAATGTGATGCCAACTACTAAGGGGACATGGATAGAGATAGGAGCCGAATTGATCCACAAGAGGGAAGGGGAGAATCTAGGATAATGGTCAAGAGGGGTCCAAGGGGGAATTACCTATGTATTAATTCAACCCATTTTCTTAAATTTGCTATTAGTATACAAACCTTCTAATACATGTGTTCCCAAAGCCAATCATTGAATACATGTAAGAGGGTGGGTGTGAGAGGTCACATCCCAAAGTTATTGGGCACATGGGGGATGAGTACAATCAACTTGGGGAAGTGTGTGAACCAAGGAAGCAAGCCAAAGGGAGGAAATTCGTATGGGCTGGGACAACAATTTTTACACAATCAGTTTTTGGTGCCTGTGGAACAAGGGGAGAGAAAGAAAGAGAGCTTGGAGCTGGAACATCCATGTAGGGTATAATTTTAGATCATGTTGGAGAATATTTGGAGCGTATTGGAGATGAAGACTGAAGAACTAGGTTGTCATACCTGAAGGGTGAACTCCTGAGTGAGTTGCACTAAAACAATAAGTTTTTGTTGTTGGTTGTTGGTAGTTTTCTTGGCAGCAAATTCCCTTGAGTTCCGAGCTAAGAGATTCTTGGTTACCTGTGCCAAAGAGACCATGATAAACGAAAGGGACTCCCGGGGGGACTGAGATCAGTGAATCGGTACATTCCTTGTGTTGGGAAGGTCAAGAGGAAGAGACTTGGTGGAAAATCGGGATAGTTGTAGGAGAGTACCCGTGGGTTGTAGAAATTCTGAGATGTGATTGGACAGTGAGAGACCACCCCCTTTTGTGGATTACTAGCTTCATGTCGGGGGTGACTTGCTGTTGAGATTTGGAATGACAGGTCTATGGTTGGGTGGAATGTTTGTCCCAAGCAGTTGGTTGCACAACTGATTATAAAAGATAAGTGTTTTATCTGTTTATGTGTTCTGTTTATGAGTTAAACTGTTGTGCATGAACTCTGTGTATTTAAGAATGATGTATATGATGTTGTGCTCAATTATTAGGTTGCATTCATGTTGATTTTAGAATGTTGTAGATTCATCAAGTGAATAGTATTAGACAATGGTCAAATTTGTATGTAATTCGTAATTGTAAGCTTCAGGAAATTAATTAGTTAGCAAAATTTTTGTTTTTATGTGTATTCTGCACTTAAATGTTCCTCAGCTGGGCTAGGGAACGTTACATTATGGTATCTGAGTGCTTGGTTCAAATGTCAGGCTTGCATGGGCTCAAATCAATGTGAATTTGAGAAAAATTCGTTGTTGCAGACTTGTGTGTGACGAATTTGGGAAAAAAAGAGAGAGAAATTTGAGTGAAATCCCCAAATTCATGAGTAAAATTCAAGTTTGAGTGACTCAGATCTATTTAATAAATTTAATGAAGTAAATATGCAATTTGCAGATCATAATTCGACTTGAAATGGCCGAATTTCAAGTTTTAATGGCCACTGTAGAGTTGCAGGAAGTTTGATGAATCGACGATCGAGATTGGTTTTGATCTCGAGATCGACGATCAAGATTTTCTTTGATAATTTTAAAAATCCATAATGTTTTGACTGTTTTTAAGATTGAGCAAATCAATGGTTGAGATTCATTTTAGTGATTGGGAAATAGATTAGATCGACAACTTAGATTCGTCGGGGATTTTGGTTGAAAATTTCTAAGTGTGGAAATTTGCTAAGAGAAATCGCTGACGATTGATGGTGAGGTCCGCCAAAATGGCGAAGAGTTTGGTTCATCCAAATGACATCTCTGACGGCCAATGGCTGATGGTCAGGGATCAATCATATTTGACGAAGTGTTTTCAGTCGCCAACGAAAATCACTGATGGTCGTGTGTCGGCCGATTTGGTGAAGTGTTTTGAATGAGCAAGAGAAATCGTCGATGGGCCGATGGTTGGGCGTCGAACGAAGTGGTAAGGAGTTCCATTCACTAATGAAAATCACCAATGATCTATGGTAAGGTTGGCCGGTTTAGAGTTGTGTGCAAATCAATTGTCGAGGGAATGGGTCGACAACCGACGATCGGGTTGAAAGTTTGGGGAAAATGATGTGTGCGCCCAAAGAAGAACATCGATTGCTGATAGACGATGGAGTGTGGATCAATGGCTCAGATTCAACGCGATTTGAGATCAACAACTCATATTTAAGGGTGGTTAGCAAAGTAAAATAATCAATTTTATGCGAAATTTTGTGGTTTTTGAAGTTGATTAGCTTGAGGGGAAATTTTGAGGCCCTAAATGACGTTTTTAGCCAATCAATTTTGAGGTACACTTTGTCTCTGCATCTCAAATAAAATAACTTGGAGAGATCTATCCAATGAGCTAAATAATTCACAAAACAAAGATCGTATGAGAAAGTTAGAACCAAAACAATAACGGTAAAATTTTGGCACAAATTTACTTCGAGAGGGCATAACTCCATGCTCAAAAGTTCGTTTTGGGCTCAGGAGAAGTCTTTGGAAAACTTGTGAATCATAGAATACAACCATGGATCATATGTAGGATCTGGGTATGTAAAAATGTGTTGGGAGTGAAAGAAGACACATGTGACATACAAGGATAAATAAGGTAAAATAACCTAAAATTGTTCGGACCATAACTTTTAGCTCGGAGCTCGGATTTGAGCAAACGAGAAGTAGTTGGAAAGATAATAAGGAGTAGAAGACATATTTCAACCCATAATTTTGAATTGGGCAATACAATTTCTTAGAAATTAATAAAGAGATTTCTGTAGCAGTAAATGAATGGAAAGTTGCAGCATGTGGACATTGTAATTTTTTGCACAGAACTTAGATTGATGCATGAGTATAACCATTGGAAAGTTGTTTCAAAGAGGAATGCATCTAAGCAATCAAATTTGTATTTGGTGCATTATGTCCTTCATAAATTTATGAGGAAATAATCTGTATTCTAATTGATGAAATGTTTTATAGTATGCATGTTCTAACGATAATTATTACATGCACATTTCTTGCAGAATTAGAGGTACATGAAAGCAAATTTAGTTCTTATATGATGAATGGAGTTATGGATAATGCTCAAGGATCTTACAACCATGAGGAAGAGATCAGATGCATGCATGTTAGCATGGGGAATTCTAAGACAAAGAAAAATTGAAGAAGAGATAGGAAAAAACATGTCACTATGAGAAGCCTGCATAGGGAAGTGCATAGCTATAACACTGATAATGAAAGGATTATGAAGGCCCAAGAGGAGATACTTCAAATCTTAAATATGTTGCATAAGAAAGTCAACAAAGACTCTAGCACCAAGTAAGAAGTTAGTGCTATACAAGAATCAACATCTAGATTCCATAGAAAAAGGGATGATCATGGAAATGATAGGCAATCAAGAAGCATGAGCAGGTGCCATCATTCTTCAAAGAAATCCACCAAAAGAACTCATGCAAGTTCAGGGCCAGGGAGCAGCCCAAGTGTGTCTCCTATCCAGAGCTAAAGGAGAAGGCCCGAGGCATATATATTGCAAGGAGAACTCAAGAAGATCAAGCCACCAACTTTCAATGGTGAGCACAGAAAGGGAGAAGAGGTCGGGGCCTAGATGTTGGAAATGAAGAAATATTTTCAGATGCATGATTACCCCTCATGGGTAGAAGCTAGAGTTGCAACCTACCGTTTGTAAGGAAAGGCAACCATGTGGTAGGATTAACTTAAGCAAGCCAAGAACCTTGATGAGAAGAGGATGTCATGGAGGTAGGTTAAGGGATATTTTGAAGATAAATATTTGTCTAAGAATTATTATAAAAGAAAGATGAAAGAGTTCTTTGAACTCAAGTCATGAACCATGACAATGGACGAATATGAAAAGAGGTTCTTTGAATTGTTGAAGTATGCCGACTTCATAAAGGATGAGAAAGTAAGAATCCAAAGGTTTATAAGTGGGTTACCCTCCTTCTACAGTGACACGATTCAAAATGATAACCCAAAGACTTTGGAAGAAACCATACGGAGAGAAAGACATCTTTATGAGCAGAGCAGAGGAAGGCCAATTTTCCAAAAATATTTGAATGCCAAGATGAAAGGGAAAAATGATCAAAGGCAGAAAGGTTTTAAGCCACCCTTTTTTAGGAAAAACACCCAAGCAAATCAACAAGTTCAGTTAGCCCAAAATGAGCACAAGATTGCATATTTATTTGGGAAAAGGCCAAGGTAGTAGCATGTACAATGTTGGGGATGTGAGGGAAATCACTTATATAGGGACTGCCCTCACAAAGGTGAAAGAATGATAATTGTTCACAACATTCATGAGGCTGAAACAATGGAAGATATGGGAGGAAACATGCTAAGGATTTATGCGACCTTGGACAACAAGCAAGTAGAATATCAATCTCCCATGATGGAAGTGGAAGGTAAGATTGATAGCCATCCCATAAAATTTTTAATTGATTATGGAGCTAGCCATAGTTACATAAATGCTAACATTGTTGAAATATTTCACTTGCAAAAGAGTAAGCATAAGAAATCTTGGTTAGTTTAGTTATCCACGAGGGTTAAGAGAAAGATCAATGAACTTGTTAAAGATTGTCTAATAGACATGAATGGGATCAACACAAAGGTAGATGTGAACATCATACCATTGGGGTCATATGACTGTCTAATTAGCATGGATTGGCTAGAAAAACACCATGATGTCCTAGACTATTACAACAAGACAAACACCTGTCTTGATGAAGAAGGGAAGTAAGGCAAGGTTCAAGGCATTCCAAAAGCTGTAATTGTTAGAGAAATTTCAGCTATGCAATTGAGAAAGAGTTTCAGAAAGGGATGTCAGATTTTTGCAGCACATATGGAGGAGGCAAACCAAGATAAAGTGGAAAGCATTGAATACCATCCGGTATTGATGGATTTTGAAGATGTTTTAGAGAAATCCCAGGATTGTCACCAAAGAGAGACATTGATTTCTCTATTGATTTAGTGGCAGGAGCTTCCTAGTGTCCAAGACACTGTACAGAATGGGCATGCCTGAATTGAAAGAGTTGAAGATGCAACTTGAAGGATTTTTAAAGAAGGGGTATATATGCCCAAGTGTGTCACCTTAGGGAGACCCCATGCTATTTGTAAAGAATAAAGATGGAACCTTAAGATTGTGTATTGATTTCAAACAACTGAATAAGGTCACCATAAAGAACAAATATCCTTTGCCAAGGATTGATGATTTGTTTGATCAATTGAAAGGTGCAAGAATATTTTCCAAGATTGACTTGAGATTAGGCTATCATCAAGTGAGGATAAAGGAAGAAGACATCATTCATGACAATATACATGTATTATGAATTCATGGTAATAACATTTGTACTATCAAATGCTCCAAATGTTTTTATGTGTCTGATGAATGGAGTGTTCAGGGAGTACATGTACAAGTTTGTAATTGTGTTCATAGATGGTATACTCATCTACTCTATGTCAGAAGAGGAACATGAACAAAATTTATGAATGGTGTTCCAAGTTTTAAGAGAGCATAGATTGTATTCTAAACTAAGTAAGTGCATCGTTTATCAAAAGAAGATTCACTACTCGGGGGATATAATTTCAACAGATGGGATAACAATTGATCCTGAGAAGATAAAGGCCATTAGAGGATGGCCAATGCCAATAAATGTCACAAAGGTAAGATCATTTATGGGTCTTGCCGGTTATTACTAAAGAAACATAAAAGAGTTTTTAAAGATTGCAAGCCCAATCACTTCTTTGCAAAAGAAGGGAGTGGAATTTGAATGGACTTCCAAGTGTGAAGAGAGATTTCAATGGGTGGAGGTAATATTGACAAGTGAGCCAATATTGAATATTGAGGATCCAAATTAATATTTTTTTGTGTGCACTGATGCATGAAAGGAAGGAATCAATGGATTTTTTATGCAAAATGATCATGTGGTGTGATACAAGTCCAGAAAATTAAAAGAGCATGAGAATAATTATGCTACCCACGATCTAGAGTTAACAACAATTGTGCATGCATTAAAAATGTGGAGGCATTACCTTATGGGGAATAAATTCAAGCTAAAGACAGACGACTATGGTTTGAAGCATTTATTTGGAAAACCAACATTAAATGCCAGACAAACTAGATGACTAGAATTTTTGAGTGAATATGACTTTGAAATAAAGCATATAAAAGGAAAATAAAATCAAGTGGCTGATGCACTTAGCCAGAGAGCTCATGAAGTTCATATTGCAGCCATAAACATGTACATGACTGATCTGAAAGATAAAATTATTGCAACAACAAATTTAGATCAACAATATCTCAAAATAAAAGAAACATTACAACAAGGTAATTTTCAACAGAAATTTAATTATTATGAGCTGAAAGAAGATGGAATTCTCATGTAGAAAGGAAAGGTATATGTGTCAAATTCTAATGAACTGAAAAATGTAGTGCTAAAGGAAATGCATAACGTGCCACATACTGGGCACCCAAGATATCATAAGATAATTGCAGTTGTAAGAAGCCAATACTTTTGGCCAAGAATGAATAAAGAAGTGGCTAATTACATAGCCAGATGTCTAGAGTGTCAGAAGGTGAAAACATAACATAGAAATCCAGTTGGGATGTTACAACCATTGCCCATTCTAGAGCAGAAGTGGGAAGTATTCACAATTGATTTTATTACAAAGCTTCCCATAACAATGAAGCAATGTGTAACACCCTTTTTACTAATCTACCCCGGGTTACTATAAGACTGCTTAGCAGATAACCCAGAAAATCTGTAGCGCACCATTGGCTACCGTGTAGGTGTCACTACGCGGAAAACACATGCTCATTCATAGTTAATC
>SNQJ01S0004269.1:143760-188412 GCA_010110895.2 Picea sitchensis
CCCAACACAAGCTTCCTCTCTGTAATAGACATACACGAGGTCTCTTGCAGACTGGCTCATACGGCTCCTGCTCAGGGCAGTCGGGTCGAATGGAATGCGAGAGATTTTCTCCCACGACTGTTCCTTTCTATTTTATTTGCATGCGTCAGGGTGGACATTTGTCACCCTAGGAACTGCATGCGTTCCATCCGCATGCCTCCCTGTACACGCCTTTCCTTTTTGCTAGGAACTTAGGATAAAATAATATGCACATCGATTTTTTAGGAAATAATATTAAAATATTATTCCAGGCCTAAGCCCCTAGGCTCAACACTCAGCCCCTTTCCCACCTTCCAGCCCCTAGTTCCTTGCCCACTCCGTGGACGCTCAGTCCCCCTTCACTCATTCATCGTGGTCGGTCTGCACCTGGCGGTGTTTATATTTTATTGATTATTCTGCATACATACAAGTACAACAACATGCTCTTGGCCTTCAAACACTTAGGCTTCCTGGCCTAACAAACATATAAGCCTTCTGGCTTATACAAAACTTGGCTCACCAGCCTATAGAGCACATTTACAATTCATTGCATATATCATGAACTGTAACGAGGCTCGGTCTTGGGGACACTACACAATGTGATTCCATCATGGTGGTGGTGGATAAATTAATTAAGGCAACACATTTTATTCCAATGAAGACAACACACAAGGCAAAAAATATTGCAGAAATATATATGAAGGAAGTTGCTAGGCTACATGGAGTGCCTAAATAAATAGTTTCTGATAGAGATCCAAATTTCACATCCAATTTTTGGAAGGGTTTGTTCAAGGGCTTTGGAACAAATTTAAATCTTAGTACCACATATCATTTAGAGTTAGATGGGAAAACAAAGAGGACTAACATGATAATTGAGGACATGCTTAGAAGGTATGTGATGGATCAACCATCAAAGTGGGAAGATTATATTCATTTGGTTGAATTTTCCTACAATAATGAGTGCCAGACCTCATTGAAAACAATTCCATTTGAAGCATTGTATGACAGAAAATGTAAGACACCCGTGAGTTTGGATAATCCAACAGACAAAGCAGTTGTTGGGCTAGATTTGTTAAAGGAAATGGAAGAGAAGATGGCAAAGTTCAAGCATAGTTTAAACACTGCCTAGGACATGCAAAAAAACTATGCAGACAAGAATATAGTGTTTAGAGATTTCAAAGTGGGAGAACATGTGTTCTTAAAAGTGAAGGTGAAAAGAAATTCACTAAGATTAGGAAGTTGCCCAAAGTTGGCAGTAAGATATTGTGGGCCTTTTGAAATATTATAAAATATAGGGTCAATTGCATACATGCTAGCATTGTCTGCATCCATGAGAGTGCATAATGTATTTCACATGTCATTATTAAATAAATATGTGACTGACTCTAACCACATAATCAATTGGAATGTGATCTAGGTGGAGCATGAAGGGGATGTCTGGGTGGAACTAGTACGCATTTTGGACCAGAAAGTCAAAGTGCTCATGAACAAATCTATAGGGATAGTAGAGGTTCAATGGAACTACTACGTTCTTGAATATGCTACATGGGAGAATGAAGAAAACATGCGGGAAGAATACTCACAATTTTTTTTGTCAATTTTGAAGAAAGCATAATGCAAGACTCCATTTTGAGCAACTAGAGTTCTGGATGCACATTTCAGAGTCCTAGCCAACCGCACTGGGGCCCTTGATTAAAGAATGGATCATTTCCTGGGTTAGCCCTGATAAATGGATGGTACATCCCTTGGGTTAGCTCTGATAAATGAAAGGTGCATTCCTTGGGTTGACGAGTTGAGAGGAATGAGAGATTATGGTTGAAACTGTTGTTGGAGTTGTAAATTTGCAGAATTTTATTTTCTAAGTATTGTGATGTAAATTGCATATATGTATATCGACATAGTGTGCACCGAGGATGAAACACAATTGTAGGGGAGGGGGAATGTAACATCCCCACTATAATCCCCAATTCAATTAATGCTTAATGTAGATATTAATGTGGCTACGACCAAGTGATGTAATATGTGAATTGTATTTCTATGTTTTAATAATAAAATGTGATGTCAATTGCTAAGGGGACATGGATAGAGATGGGGGATGAATTAATAAACAAGTGGGGGAGGGGGAGACAGAGTCTAGGATAATGGTCAAGAGGGGTCCAAGGGGGAATTACACATGTATATCAATTCAACCCATTTTCCTAAATTTGATATTGGTATATGAACCTTCTAATTTCCGATTGAGTGTTCCCAAAGCCAATCATTGAATACATGTAAGAGAGTGGCTATGAGAGGTCAGATCCAAAAGTTATTGGGCACATGGGGTCCGAGTACAATTATCTTGGGGAAGTGTGTGATCCAAGCAAGGAATCCAAAGGGAGGAAATTTGTATGAGTTGGGACAACACTTTTTACACAATCAGGTTTTGATGCATGAGGAGCAAGGGGAGAGAAAGAAATAGAGCTTTGAGATGGAACATCCATGGAGGGATAATTTTAGAGCATGTTGGAGCATATTGGAGTTGAAGACTGAAGATCTAGGTTTTGAGGCCTGCAGAATGAACTATTGAGTGAGTTGCACTAAAACAACAAGTGTTTGTTGTTGGTTGCTGATAGTTTTCCTGGAAGCAAATTCCCTTGAGTTCCCAGTTGAGATATTCTTGGTTAACTATGCCAAAGAGACCCTGAGAAACGAATGGGACACCCAAAAGAATGTGATCAATGAAGGGGTACATTCCTTGGGTTGGGCAGGTCAAGAGGAAGATATTTGGTGGAAAATCAAGATAGTTGTAGGAGAATACCAATGGGTTGTGGCAATTCTGAGCTGTGAGTGGATAATGAGAGACCAACCTATTTTGTGGATTAATATTCTCAACTCGTGGGTGACTTACTATTGATATTTGGAACAACAGGTCTATGGTTGGGTGGAACGTCCATCCCAAGCAGTTGGTTGCATAATTGATTATAAAAGATAAGTATTTTATCTATTTATGTGTTATGTTTATGAGTTAAACTGTTGTGTATGAACTATGTGTATTTAAGGATGATGTATATGCTATTGTGATGAATTAGTAGGTTGCATTCATGTTTATTTTATCATGTTGTAGATGCATCAAGTGAATGGTATCAAACAATAGTCAAATTTGCATGTATTTCGTAGTTGTGAGCTGCAGGAAATTAATTAGTTAGCAAAAATTTCATTTTTATGAGTATTCCGCATTGTAATGTTCCTCAGTTAGGTTGGGGAACATTACAGGTTCTTGGTAGCTGAGAATATTTTAGAGGAAGTGAGCAAATATAAGTCCTATGTAGGCTTAGGAGGATTCTTTGATCATCTGTCTATCCTTTTGCACTTAGAGGGTTCCAACCAGAAGAACCCAATACCCTTCAAGTTTAATCATACTTGGTTGAATGAGGAAAGATTCAAAAAGATGGATTTAAGTAACTGGTCAAAGTATGAGGTGGATAGAAATGAATAAACTATGCTTCAGTTCTCAAACAATTTGATCCAGGTAAAGAAGTTGGTCATTGAATGGGTCAGGAAAAGAGCCAAGTAGAACTAAAAAGAACTAAAGGTAGTTGAAGTGGAATTACAGGATCTATTTGATCAAAATACTAATGGGGTCTTCTTTGATGTAGAGGATTTGAGGTTCAATTCCCTTGAAGGGGAAAATAAAACTCTATTAGAATTGGAAGAGGCTGAATGGAGGCTTAAAATCTGGGCTGTTTGGTTAGCGGAGGGAGACGACAACACAAAGTTCTTCTAAAAATTTGTAGCTTACATAAAAATTTTCAATACTATCTTGGAGATTGAGGCATCAAATGGTGTCAAGGTAACCTCTATTATTGATATAGCCAATGCAGGTAAAACCCCTTTCACTACCTATTCAAGGAAAGTAATGCTTCCCTTATCGGGGAAATCATGAAAGTGGTTAGCTTATTTCCAAGGTTATTTGATGATGTGATGAATTTAATTATGGGTTCTTTGGTCACTAAAAGTGAATTAAAATCTATATTGAGCTCCTTTAAGAAGGCAAAAATCCTTGGTATTGATGGTTGGACCGTCAAATTTTATCTTGGTTTCTATGATTTTTTGGAAGAAGACTTATTAAGAGTAGTGGAGGAAAGTAGAAGGGTTGGTAAAATTCAGGGAGCTATGAACTCTAAGTTAATAACTCTAATTCAAAAAAAGAATGACCCTATTACCTTTGAATATTTCATACCAATCTCCCTCTGCAACCTCATTTACAAACCAATGTCAAAGATAATATCAAATAGGATGAAACAAGCTTTGTCCAAAGCCATCTCCCAAGAAAAAATTGGTTTCCTTTTTAATAGGAAGATGCATGATGCAGTAAGGACTACATAGGAGGGTCTTCACTTGATCAAAGTAGGGAATTAGGCAACAAAATTCATGAAAATAGATCTTTCAAAGTCCTTCGACAAGGTTAACTGGGTTTTTCTAAGAATGGTTCTTCTACAAATTGGTTTATCCCTTCAATTTGTCAATTGGATAATGGGTTGCTTAGAGTCAACAAACTTTGCATTTTTAGTAAATGGTTCACCTTTAGGTTTTTTTATGGCTTCTTGGGGTCTCAAGCAGGTATGCCCATTATCTCCCTTCCTGTTTATCTTTATAGTTGAAGGGATTATTAGACTGACATCAAATGCTAAAGGGGGTGGTTTTATCAGAGGCATAAAGTTGTAGATGATACAAGGCTCACTCATTTGTTGTTCGTAGATGGTATTTTCCTTTTTAGTAGAGGAAATTTGTGGGAATTGAGCTATATTAAATATATTTGAGATATTTTTTGCAAGGCGACGAAGATGGATATCAACTTGGGCAAATCCGCTATTCTGGTCAATGGTTTAAGTGCTTCTCTTCAAGAAAGAATTGAGTAGTTATTTTCTATGAAGGTTGATTATCTAGACAAGGGGGGAAAATACTTAGGATTTTATTTAAAAACTAAGAAGTATCTCCATGCAAATTGGCTCTGGTTATTAAAGAAAATTGAATAGATAATTACGTGTTTGTGTCATAGGTGGCTCTCATGGGGAGGAAGGTTAGTTTTAATTAAATCTTTTTTGGAAAGTATATTAGTTTATTAGTTTTCCAATGCATGTGTCCCAAAGAGTAGTATTGACAAGATCCAGAAGAAATTCTATAGCTTCCTTTGGACTGGTTGAAGGGAAGAGGAAGGAATTCCTCTTGTTAAATGGACAAGGATAACATGACCTAAGGAGCTAGGCAGTTGGGAACTAAAAAACTTGTTCATTTTCTATCAAGCTTTGACAACGAAAAAATTGTGGAGGCTTTTGTTTAACAATGGACTATGAGGGAAAGTGATGAAGGAAAAGTATCTTGATAACAAAGAGCCATATGACTAGTTAAGGCAAATGAATAAGTCCTTTAAAGAAGCTTCCAATGTGTGGAAAGGGTTTATGAAATCCTATGATCTTCTAGGTAATTGGGTTGCCTGGAAAGTTGGATGAGGTGACAAGATAAAAGTTGGAAAAGAACCTTAGATCAATTGCAATGGAAACCATAGAATTTTTGAACCCTTATGCTTAACTCTGAACGATAAAGGCATTAACATTATGAAAGATGCAACAAGGACTCAGGCTCATGGACTAGGATTCCAGATATAGAAATCGACAGAAAATTTGGGCTCATAAAGAGATATTGCATAAGAATGGCATCGTTATGTCAACCTTTTAAATCATAATGCCATTTGATTGAAGGACTCAAAATATGCATTAATATGGTCAAGAAATAAGTCAAATGAAGTGCTCACTGCCAAGCTTAGCTATAAGACAAAAACCAGTGAAGAATTGGAAGTTGAGCGACAATGTTGGTGGAAAGTGCCGTGGAAGTTGGTATGCCCACTAAAAACTAAAATTTACCTTTGGCTGGCTTTGGAAAACAATATTGTAACTTGGGAAAATGGAAAAAAACGTAACTAGATCCATATCCAGTTGGTGTTGCCTATGTAGGAATGCAAGTGAGGCCGTGGATCACCTTTTTGTTTCTTGTTCCTTTTGCAAGGCCGTTTGACAGGATATGACAAGTAATTATAATTTTTATTTTTAATGGGACAAACCTACTTTATTGGAATGATTGGAATCTTGGATTACTAACAAGTCTATCTCTTCTTATAAATCTCTTCCCTACTATGTTATTTGGGGAATTTGGCTCTCCAGGAACATATTGATTTTTGAAGATAAGGAGGTCCATCTAAGGAGACTCTCCCATCAAATCATAGCCTCCTTTGGTGAAGGCTTGAAGCTCTCGAAACATCATGTTCCTATATTTTTGCAAGAGCCTAGCATTGAATTCAAAATGCCTTGGGGGTTTTTCGATGGATCATGTCAAGACGTTCCTAGACATCGTGGAGCAGGGGCCATCCTCTTCCTGCATAAGGCACACCATTTCACTATAAAACATGGACCTGGTAGGGGCATTAATTATAGAACAAAGATATATTCACTTTGTATTCTGCTCAAGGTTAATGTTGATAAGAAAGTAAAAATGATCCACGTCCTTGGGAACTCCAAATTGGTGATGGATTGGGAAAATGATAAAGTACAAATCTCCAATATAATTCTGGAGCCCATTTTTGGGAAGGATACCAGAGATCAAATTTCTCTTTGATGATGTTTCCTTTGCCCATGTATTTAGAGAATTCAATCACAAAGATAACAAGCTATTAAAGGAAGCCATCTCCCTGGAAGAAGGAGTGATGTATGTTCAAGAAGTTAGGGATCACATCCTTATGAATGTTGTTAATTTGTCTCTCTTCTGAAGCTAGCAATGCTTGTTTTTTAGCTCTACAATTTGTGTTGTTTTGAATTCTAGTATGGAAGACTTTGTGAAAGTTTATTTTGTAACAAATGTATAAAGGATGACTGTATTTGTCCAGGTACAAGAAAAGGACAGTCTGTTGAGGATAACCTTGATTTTGCTTATTAATGGAGTCGAAAGGCTAGAACATGTGTATTTGATTTCTCCTTGAAATATCAATACAAATGTTTTTTCATTGGAAAAATAAATTAGAGCCAGAGGATCAAGATCTTCAAAATAAATTCAACGAGTCAAAAAATGATGAGGAAATTTCATGCTTAAGGGATCATAATCAAAGCTTACTACGAATTAAGATGTTAAAGAATGATAAGAAGTTTCTACAAGAAAAGTTAGGTCAACTTACCATCAAAGAAGCATTGATAAGTAAAGAAACAATGTCCGACCCAATTGAAGTAGAAGAATCATTACGGGTAAAAACCTAGACCTTGGAGAAAGGAACCAATACAGATCCAATAGACGTAAAAAATTAGAAGGATGCTTATATTGAAATATTATCACTAGAGGTATCAAAAGATAAAGTTTCTAGAAACAAGACACACGACATAAAGATGCCTTATCATCATCCTAATTATAAAAGTCATCATATTATTCAACAAACTAACCAAAGATGAAATCAAAATGAGAAGCTAAGTGAAGGTTCTATTATATTGAAGAGAAGTTCAGGTGTGGAATCTGATCATTTCCTAAATCATATAAATCATCACCACACAATTCTGGAAAAAAAATGAATTAGGGTGGTCTTACCCTTTCACAATGAGACAGTTCTACTTAACACTTGGTAGATCATACCATCTCATATTGTCAACCATTACAATTTCAAGAATAGAGAATCATGCGAAGACATTACAAGCCAAAACAAAGACATAAAGATTTTCCATAAAATGTTTTGAGGGAAAAGTATCTTGAAGGGATTGACAATGTAATGAACTTAAATATATATAGAAACATCAATAAATAACAACAACAATAATAATAATGAAAATAAACGAAGTGACACATCTTAACTAAAGAACATGACTTAACCAAGGGACATGACCTATCAATCATTATGACTAGTTAATGCATATAAGTGCATCATCACATGGCATTGTATCTATCAACTTATCTATCATTCAATCACTTATAAATTATATATTAATTGTCCTATATGGATTTCGACCTATTGTCATTTTTACATTGGATATTCAATAAATGAGATTTCTTCATATTTCCATAAATGAATTTTGTTCATTTCATTAAATATTCTGCATATAAACTTTGATATGCTCTTCGACGTAAACACATCTTTGTTGTATTTCGGCATATTTTTTATGAACTTCTAGGGAGATCGTGGTAGGTCTAGCAGGATACAATGTATCTTCTTCTAGACAAGCAAGGCATCAGTTTGCTGCCATATTATGGAGTCTACCGAGGTGCTACAACATACTTGAAAGGCTCCTAATTTCATTGGTGCATTTTTATAGGATCAACCAATTTGTCAAATATGCTAAGGACATGTTCTAAAATCAGTCAAGTTTTAATGTTGTTTCAAATTGACAATGTTGCTCTGTCTTTGGATATACTAATGAATAATTCCTTTTGGTAATTGAAGCCAATCATATAATAAATTAGATTTTTAAACTAAATTGAAAAGTTGGTGGCCTGCACCTTTTAGTGCCATTTTGTTGATACAAGAAAATATCTTGTTAGCACTCTGTAATTTTTGTTCGACTGATAAATAAACGACAAAGGTAACTGTTTCAACCAACTTTAGGTTGGATTCTGACCTTTCCAACCAGAGATGGCTCTCTCGAATATATAAATATTTGGGATATTCAAGAGATTTGGAAATGTGTATATAAAGGTCAGATTCTGCCATGGTGTAAAATTTAAAAGTGGCAGGAAAAAACAGAAGAGCAGAGCCATTGGGCAATGGGTCCATTCCTGAAAAGTATAAAGAGTTATAAGCTATGCATTTCCAGAGGGAACAGAGGCAAAATAGGTATGATGTTCAACCAAATAAGTAGTATGAAATGGCAGAAGAGAGGAAAGGAAAGGCTACTATCAACAAGAGGCATCTAATAAAGGGAGAATCTCTTGGTGTAGTATTAGAAGAGAAAACATGAGAGCTGACTACTGCTAGCAGAGCACCAATCAAGAGTGAAGTCTGAAACAGTAACCAAAATACATAACAAGTATAATCAATGTGAGAAGGAGAACCAACAAAGATGAATTCCTTTTATTATTTAAAGATTATTACTAGCAACAAAAACACATTCATGAATATGAAGAACAAGAAAACACACTAAACATCAACACCGTGATGAATCTCGACTATTTGAGAAAAAACTTATCTGCTTATATTAAGATTTCATAAAAAACTACAAAGTTCTCCTACTACTAGGGAAGACTCCTCTTCGGTAAGTCCAACCATTCATTTTTCTTTTAAACAATATATATAGATGAATTACATATGGAATTCAAAATAGATAATCTTCCTCAAGATTCCAAAAATAACTATTAGTTACAAACGAGAGTAACGTACTAAAACTGAGCTCCTACTTTCTAGGGAGCGTTGTAATAAAAAACTAACATATTTGAGATTTTTACCCTGAACGCCACTTGTCTGCATCATCGCAAAATTCCCTGAAACATACTTAATTTAGTTTGTAATTCATTTCAGGTTCACAATCTCTTCCTTTAAGGTCTCAAGCCAAACAGGTTGGATTTCTCCAATACCTTCGACCATTTCAACTTCAGCCTCCTTCTTTTGTCGCTTATTCCTTTCACTTTCTCCAGCTTGCATGTAGGACCCATCTGCATATCCATTAATGATTAAATCCTTCATGACATGATTTAATCTGATCTCTTTACCTGCTCCTGGTTCATCTGTAGGCTCTGTGTGAAATTTTGTTGCCAATATTTGTGCAACAAGCTTTTCTTTCTTTTTCATCGATAATTTTGTTAGATTATTTGAACATCCCGGTTTGTTGAAGGCCGCTGGATCTGTTTTCTGCATTTCCTCTGGTTTTCCTGAAAGCATGAGCTTACCTCCCTTAGCTGTATAAGAATTAGATGAATGATTCATTTTGCGGTTACCCCGTTCTGTAATAAAACGCTAATTGCCCAAAACAGAGTAATGTCACCCATGCTTTGAGTGACAATCGTCATTGAGTGTCAATCATGGGCTACTGACGAAAGTCCTTGCAGGGATAACGAATTATCACGTTTGGCTGTTGATTTCAAATGATGGGCTTTCGAATCAGTGTTTTGGTGGTGCTCACCCGACATCGCACAGACGAAAAGTACCCAAACAAGTGTCCCGAGGTGATTTGACTGGTCGTCAACTTTTCCTTTCCACATGTGATCCTTGGATTTGACACATCTAATGATATTCTGACATGTGACATCGGGGTGGGCTTGAGTGGTTTCGAGCTCACCCACTTTTCCCCTTGATATGCATCTGGTGGCGCCACGTTCCCTTGAGACAAAGCCGTGGTATTCTTATCGGCCCGTCTTCAAGAGATTAACCTACACGCTAGTTCTCCACCCGATATTCCCTACGACCGTCGATCTGCGACGTCCACAATCCATGACCCTCCGGGTCCCATCAACTTTACATTTCCACTAGACTTAGCCCCGTTCTCCAGTGTGTCGCACCTCTATATCAATTTAGCCTCCTGCTAAATCCCAAGACTTGGACTCCATATGATTTTTTTTTATAGGGATAACATATCCCTCATTAATGTTATCAGGGAACTTGCTAGGTAAAAAAGCCCAAATTAGAATTTCTACCCTTAGTATATATTCCTCCGTCCATTTTGTAGTGTTAGCTACCATTTTAGATTACTTAATTTTTGAATTTTTATATATATTTTAAGAATACAAGTTTGTTAGGGTTTGAAGAATAAATTAAATTATACAAGATGTAAGATTAACCAAAAAGGGGAAATTGAATGAAGCTATGGGGAAATTGAAATACATATTCCTATTCTTTCATAGGTTTGAATTCATTGTATTCATATTAAACAATAAAGTAAATTTTCGTTTACCAATTCTAATTTTGCCATATAAAGGCAAATATAAGAATAAGTAAAACCAATTGAACACACATTCAATTGTAAGTACTCATAAGGCAAGTATTAAAAGACATAGCAAATGAATTACATAATTCTCTACTACAATCTCTCATAGTTGTGTTACATTAGTCCAATAAAACTTAAAATTTGAATTGCATAATTTTCCTTTAAAGTTTCTCCCTCAACTAAAACTCTTTTAATAATAATAATAATAATCTAGTTTTAAGGTTACGACTAAGCCATACACCAAATTAGTGTATGCGACCCTCTTGTTTGTGGGACAAGGGACCTCCTCTAAGCAACAATTTGACTACTAAAGTCTAAAAAGGTATACATACCCTACCCCCTGAATTTGAACTTGTAACCTCTTAGAAAAAAATACACATTCTTAAAATTAAATCCACTCACACGTATATTTATTTATATTATAACATAAAATGTACCTATATTTATTTATATTATAACATAAAATGAAAATTAAAAAAAAAATCCTCAAAATCATGACAATGCATAATCTCTTCCCACCTAGAATAAACCAATTGGAAATCTAACGAATCAAAAAAATCACATTACATTATTTGAATTTATACATGAAATTGGAGCATGCCTAGAATTAGGAATGAATTGGGCCATCCATCTAGCTACATGTAAAAATATTGGTTCATCCTTAAAATCGGACTCTTGGAGTGAGGGCTCCGCCAAACTAAGGGGAAGACCAAATTCACTCATTTTTTCCTTTGCGATCTATTTTCCTTTTGATAAGAACTGGTCACGCGAAAACCAAGAGTGCAAAGCACTCTTTGGGAGGTCGTAGGTCAATGGACTAATGATTCCAATTCTCGTCCCTCAAGAGACACGTGATCGGTGAAAGAAGGCATCATTCACTTAATGGGAAACCTTAGAGTAAAGACTTTAAATGTGAGACCTACACTCCGTAGGGCTCCTCTGGGAGGTCGGGCTGTCAAAGGAGTCCATTTGAATGTAGGATACCTTCCGTAGGGCTCCTCTGGGAGGTCGGGCTTAAATGTGAGACCTACACTCCGTAGGGCTCCTCTTGGAGATCGGGCTGTCAAAGGAGTCCATTTGAATGTAGGATACCTTCCGTAGGGCTCCTCTGGGAGGTCGGGCTGTCAAAGAAGGAGTCAATTTGAATGTAGGATACCTTCGTGAAAATGAGTGCAAGTACACTAGCATATTAGCGAGTTAGTGTACACGATGCTTACAAGCTTCACTTAAAAAAAAAAATGCCAACTCTTAAGATAAAGAAAGAAGAAGACTAAATGTTTTACCATTTTGATTTTTACAGTGTGTTATTGTGGCAATGAATTTTTACTAAAATTGCAAGTTTGGATGGATGATATTGTTGTTTTCAATGCATAAATGGTTTCAACACTCTCGAATACTCTCATTGCAAAATCAAATTGTGAAATGCTAACATTTCATATCTAGGATTCCATCAATCCAAAATTATTACAATTGGATTTTAGTCAAAAATACCAATTACCCCTTTGTCGAAAAATAAGCATTTCATGGAACATTTAGACTATTGCATTAAGAAAGAAAAAGGCTAAATGTTTTATGATTTTAACTTTTCTAGTACCTATCATTGGAATCCAGTAAATGAAAATTGCAATTTTAGATTAATGAAATTGTTGTTTTTAATGTAGAAATGAATTCGACACCCTTAAGTACCCCTAGTGCAATCAAATTATGCAATGTTAATATTTTATATATGCGATTCCATCAATCCAAAATGATTTTTACAAAATTTTAGGCCAAAAATGTTGGTTTCCCCTCTCATTATTCTGAGCATCCAAGAAAGAACCATTTCGTAGAACATTTAGATTGTTGCATTAAGAAATAAGAAGGCTAAACATTCTATGATTTTGGCTTTTCTAGGGTGCTATCATAGAAATCCAACGAAGGTATCTTTGTTGAAATCACAATTTTGGATTTGATGAAATTGTTCTTTTTAATATAGAAATGGATTCAATACCCTCGAATACCTCTACTGCAACTGAATTATGCAATATTAACATCTTATATATGTGATTTCATCAACCCAAAATTATTCCTACTAGATTTTAGGTCAAAAATGCCGATTTCCCCTCTTGTTATTATAGGCAATAAGAAAGAACCATTTCGTAGAACATTTAGACTACTGCATTAAGAAAGAAGGTGACTAAACATAATAAAAAAATCACTTTTCTAGATTGCTATAATCGAAATCTAGCGAGGGAATCATTGCAATTTTGGATTGATGAAATTGTTGTTTTTAGAGCAAAAATGGATTCAACACCCTTGAATACTCCCACTGCAATTGGATTGTGCGATGTTAACATCTTATATGTAAGATCCCATTAATTAAGAATGATTCCTACCATATTTTAGGTAAAAAATGTTTGTTACCCCTCTTGTTATTTTAAGAGATAGGAAAAGAACCATTTCGTAGAACAATTAGACTACTACATTTAGGAAGAAGGCCAAATGTTGTGGCAATTTTGACTTTTTTGGTTCGTTATCATTGAAATCAAGCCAAGGAATCTTTGTTGAAGTTGTAATTTTGGACTGATAAAATTATTGTTTTTAAAGTAGAAATGGATTTTGCACCCTTGAATACCCCTAATACAACCAAATTATGCTATGTCAATGGCATGATCCCAATGGGTAACCCTAAACTAGTCTCAAACAACTGTTCTGGGTAAAACAATCATATATGCCCCTCTTGGGATCATACTAGTTAACATCTTATATCTGCGATTCCATTAATCCAAAATGATTCCTACCAGATTTTAGGCCAAAAATGTTAGTTTCCCCTCTTGTTACTAGAAAACATACATTTTGTAGAACATTTAGACCATTGCATTAAGAAAGAAGGCTAAAGGTTCTGCAATTTTGACTTTTCTGGTTTGATCTCATCAAAATTTGGCTAGGAAATCTTTGTTGAAATTGCAATTTGGATTGATGAAATTATTGTTTTTAAAGCATAAATGGATTCAACATTCTCAAATGCCCTTATTGCAACTAGATCATGCAATGTTAACATCTTATATACATGATTCCATCAATCTAAAATGATTCCTATTGAATTTTAGGCCAATTCTCCCCTCCATAGGTTAATTATCAAACATATAATCTTTAGAAGGACACATGTTTAAAGTTACTGGACTCTTCACATCTCTTCAAGTGAGATACCCTATGAATATTTTGAACTAAGAGCATATCATATGCACCCACGAGTCTCGTTAATTAAAAAAAATTTACGTTGCATCAATATTTGCCAAATTACCTACCCATAGTTCATAGTATTAATATCTTCATTGGTTCACTCATTTTTGTTGAAAGATTCACTAGTTTAATGCTAAACATCTCCATTCAAATCCTTCTAATTAAATTGTTATGGACAAATCGATGTTGTATTATATCTTGACAAATTGTCGAAACCTACATGAGAATGACCCAAGGTGGTGGCTATTTCTTTCTAATGAGATGCATGGGCCTCATAATTTGCATTAGTAATATTTATATCCTAAGAGTGAATTCCTCCCAGAATTGGCATCATCCCCTTGTCTAGCATGCCCAAAAACAATTGTGTTTTGATACCTTCATTCACTTCAAGAAACTTCATTCCCTCCTGACTTTGGAATAATTTTCTCTAATCCCATCAGAAGGTATACTACCTCATGGATTTTCTTGTCAACATTCTGTAACATGGAATCTTAGCCTTGCAATTTTCCAAACTATGACTTACAAATTTATATCTCTATGACGTGTTCTTCCAATAGCCGAGGTAATTCTTCATATCTATTCACTATGTTTGAGAATTCGACCACACTTTTCATAAGAAGATTCTAACCTCTCCGATGTTGGCGATGATTAGAGGCGAGGCTCAAATCCCACTAACTTCACATGTCATACACACATCATCCATAACTCAAGGTCCTAGTCACCGTGTCATTGGTTTCCCAACCTTGAACATTCATTGCACTCAACATTTCACTTGAGATCCGGGGGCAGAAGACCACATAACTAAAATTTATGGAAGAGCCCCTTATGCTTATATGGGTGTGTTGTGGGATCAATAGACCCCAATAGTTGTAGGATTATAGTTAATAGTTTGAAGAGGAGAATGAAGTGCTAAGAAATATGGTCCAACACATGGAAGATGAAAAATAAAGGGTTGGAAAACAAATATGACAATCAAATAAAATTCTTCAATAAATTCATAGAGGAGCTACAAAAGTGTAGATAATAGTTTACAAAAAGTAGAGAATCCATTCTCAATTGAATGGACCATGTCGATGTAGAAAAAAACCAACCTATGGAGAAGCTAAAAAAAGATTTGGTCAAGCTCTAAGATACCATTGACAAAGTTAAGTGAGAATCACAACCTTCCATATCTGTGAGAGAAGGAAAATTTTAAGGACAAAAATTGCTAGCAGATGAGGGACCTAGTCAAAGACATATTGATAGAGTGGGATTATACAATAATAATTCTACTAGAGGAGGTACAATTTTAATAAACAAACCTATATGTGGGGGGAATTGTGTATGCTTTATCTCTTTTTGGTGACATGGTTTCATTTTATTCTCACATTATTCAATTGTTTCATTTATACATTTATTTGGTTGCATTCACGCTTGTATGATGGAAAGTTACTCTATTTGACACATAGATCTTCATACCGACCTTAGGTTTCCTCTATTCTTCACAAGTATCAATAGTTGTAATGGCCATATTTTGATGGTAGTAATAGTTTAATTTTTGATTAAGTTTCTTATATTTTATAGTTTTTTATTGGCTCTAGTGATAGATGTCAAATTCAAATAGTTTATAAGTTGCTTCTAGGTGTTCAGGCTTATCTAGTCCTTGGTTATATTGGGGTTATTTTATTTATCTTCTAACTATATGTTCTACTTATATTTCTAGCTTAAAATTCACCAACCCTAAAGAAATGGACCATTTGCTAAATGTTGGTTGAAGTTGCTTTGATTTAACAACGAGTTGCTAACCAAATCAATTAAACCAAAATATTTAATTTATTTTGTTCCCAACTTTTTGTGGTTTGTGAACAATGGACTTTAGTTTCATGTTATTTTCATGCAGGTCGAAAACTAATCTACTCCTAATACTACTTGCACAACAATCTCTTCTTGTACCCAAATTTTCTTTAGTTTAAGCATACCGCATCAAAATTGTTAAATCTCATTTCAATTCCTTTAAAATTTCTAATCTCTCGCACTTCAACATAGATCTAAAACTATAATTTTTGGTTTGTATATTCCAATTCCTAGACTAGCTTACGATACTACCATTTTAATAATAAAAAACACAACATTAATAGTTTCCAAGAGAACCTCATCAAGGAATGTCCACTGGACCAAGGATCCTTAGTTTTATATGAGGGAGGCTCATATGAAATCCAATTAATCATAAGAGTTGAGGTAGTGTCATTCCACTATTATTAGATTATTATTGCACTTGAACAACATATTTCCCTTATATGGTTTTCCCGAAGGATGGATTACCAGAAGCTATAGAAGGAAGGGTTCCAACTGATTAGGAAAAGTTGATTTCCTTGTGTTCGACCTTTGTGTTTAGGATTAAAAATAAATTTATTTAAGAAGGAACATTGGAGAATCTTGTATAAAGTCAACCAACACTAGAAACTTGCACCATATCTAATATACATTTCCCATGCTGCCTCTTAAGTTGCAAATGGAATAAAATTTAAGTTCTTCCTTTTCTTTTCCTATTTTTATGTTCCTTTCTTTTCTTTATTAATTTTCTCTCTCCTTTTTGGTTTTATTCTTCTTTTTTCTTTTGTCTTCTTTTCCCATCCCCTTAAATTCTAGCTTTGGGGTGAGAGTTACAACCACTCGGTATGTTATCACGACTTGATATGCCTTACCATAGATTTTGATGTCAACACTTTAATTAGTGACTCTAATAGGGACTTGCACAAAATTGTTTTCCTCCCTTGATTTTCACTCGGGTTAGAGCCAAATCTCTAGTTGTGCATTCTTACACTTCATCCATGCATTCTTACACTTCATCCATATTCTTACTATAGGAGTTAATCTCTTTCTTTTCCAAATTTACTTTGTCTTTTTTAGTTTCATTAATCAACCATAAATGCTACATTCACATGTGAATTATTGTCCTTTTGTTAGGACAACCATGATATTTAATGATCTTATCATTAGCAAAGGTATTTAGAGTTAACCGTTCCATATAACATCTTCACTACCTTAACGATCTTTGTCTTTTTTAGTTTCATTAATCAACCATAAATGCTACATTCACATGTGAATTATTGTCCTTTTGTTAGGACAACCATGATATTTAATGATCTTATCATTAACAAAGGTATTTAGAGTTAACCGTTCCATATAACATCTTCACTACCTTAAAATCAAATCAACATTCACACATAGAGCCCTATCTTCTTCAGAGCAATGTTTGTGCTCTTTTTTAGCTAATATCTCTGTGCTCTTTTTTAGTCAATATCTCATACAATGTGGCTAATATGAGACATTTGGAATTATCTTCTCCTTTAAATGTTCCTCATGTCTATGAAGATGAAGAATGGGATATTTCCCAACGTCAAGATGAACACAACTAACTCACAACTATCCCATCAACATAGTTTGAGGCTACTTATATATAAGTTATAGGAAACTTGAATGATTTGTTTAAAATATAAACACTTACCCCTCCCATTTGTATGTATGCTTATTAAAAAATGGTTAACGTTGCAGAAGAATTTTTTCATGCTTCACTACGTTTGTCCTAAAAAGTGGTTGACATTACAAACAAAGTACATACTATAGTGGTGTTCAACTTTCTTTATTCAACTTGCTTTTGCTTCCTCATACAAATTTGTTAAAAATGAAGAAAGCACATTAGAAGATTGCAAATCTCTTCTTTTACCTTTGTGCAATATTTGAAGATGTTGTATTAGATTGTGAAATTATACCTTTTAAAATGTTTGATAATGAATAGTCACCTAAATTTGACCAAAATGGTCTCTTTCGACAAAAAAGTTGATGATAATCCCCCGGTTGTAGAAAATGGGAAATTTTGAAACATAAAATTTTGTACACTTGTCAATCATGTCACACTTTGTATAAATATCTATATGAGTACATACACTTTAATCAAGATTACAACTAGGATGAAGGGTCTCCTCATTATTCATATGTTACCAGATGCCATTATCCAATCACGACGGGTTTGGATTTAAAGATTCATATCCCAATTTGTTAAAGGAAATTTCATTCTCCTCAATGATTTAATGTTAAGAATAATTATGTATAAATTTCCTAGTAAGATTTCACATTTGAATCTTATTCCTATACAAGAAGTAGGATATACAACATAAATTTTAAATCCTTTGGATAATTTCCATGACACATCGAAGGATGAAGTCCAAATAAAAACCCACTTCCCACTTCACAATGTCAACCAAAGATCACATCATTAGTCAAATTGATTTAGATGAGCAAAATGTTTAAAAAATATATCTTTATAACCTCACCATTCCTTAAATATACTTCATAAGAGTAATCATCTACGGAGTAACTGAATCAAAGATCGGTTGGATGTTCAATTCTTATCTTAGAAGAAAATGAATCACAAAAATCTACATAGAAACCAAACCAATAATTTAAACTTCAAGTGATCCTTAAGATATACTAAGAAACAAACTCCAAGATTATGAAGCCACTCTACGTGACCTCTCTAATGTCCCTAAACACAATCTTGTCTACCGATATGGATCATGTAAACTTAATTCCCATCTTTCTCATTCTCTTACCACATTATCCCAAAGTTGTGAAAATTATGGGGATCACCGAATTGATGGATTATATCTTTCTCATTCTCTTACCACATTATCCCAAAGTTTGGATTATATCCTTCTCATTCTCTTACCACATTATCCCAAAGTTGTGAAAATTATTCGGATCACCCCATTGACGGATTATAATCCAACATTCGATGCTTAGCCTAGGGATGAATATACTTGTAAATATGTACATAGTAACACTTTTCCCAAATTCAATTTCTTCCATTCTCATCAATCTATTGGTCACAAAACCAATATATGGGTTAAAGTTTTTCATACAAGCCAAAGATGGTTGAAACAACGTCAAAGATTGACCACATGGAGAAACATAAAGTCCAAAATATTTGATCCTAGTGGAATTCACTATCTGCTATATGCTTATGAGGTTGTTTACTTTAATATACTATAATTATTTATTTGTGTTCAATTAGTTTTGGTTTTGTTGTCAATGTATATATATTTTGATTTCATTTTTGCATATAGATATTTTTATGTTAGGTTGTATCGTTGTTTGATTTCTTCATATTAATGTGCTTTTCTAGAAAACCTTCATATTTACACGCTTTTATTATATATATATATATATATATATATATTTCAAAAATAGTTAGTCCTCCAAGTCATTTGGAAGCATAGGCTTATGCATAGACATGGAATTGCAAATACATTCAAGGTATGAATTTTTTATTTTGAAATCTATGCCTAGAAGTAGAAGCTTGCTTGTTATATCTGATTGATATATCGATGATGCAAATGATTGCTTCAAGTTGCATGACCACGACTCTTCCAATGGAAAACCAAATATAAAGATATGAACTTCAAATTTGGTTGACAAAGCTATCCTTGAGAGGGTTGAGAGAATGATTTGTGTTTGCTAATTTTTTCATATTTCCTTTTTTGCCTCGTTGATGGATTAATTTATTGTGCTTTCTCATGAGTCATATATGAAAAATAAATCATTTGGTTTGATTTTTAGTTAAAAGTCTAGGTTAAAGTCATTATTTCCAAATTTGTGTTAAGTTAAATGTTTCTTTATTCATCATTATTTCTAAATTTGTGTTAAGTTAAATGTTTTTTTATTCATCATTATTTCCAAATTTGTGTTAAGTTAAATGCTCTTTTATTCATCAATTATTAATAGTTAAATTGTAAACTAAGTATGCGTAATTGAGGCTTGAAATATATTGCTCAACAAATCCATTATTAATAATTAAATTGTAAACTAAGTGTGCGTAACTGAGGCTTGAAACATATTGCTTAACAAATCTAGGTGATGCTTCATACTATTATATCTTCTTTGCACTCTTAGTAAAATATATAATGTACACATTTCTTAATATAATCCACTCTTTAGTCACCTCCTCATTTGAAACTATCTTTAAACTACCATTTTCCTCCTACCATTTGATGATGAATTAGATCAATTCAATAGGCCTTGACCACTTGGCCATAACTTAGAGTACTACTATAGGGAAAAGAATCTAACAATGTTAACATCTTCTTTACAACATTTTTTCTAGGTAGTTTCTTTCTGAGAGACTTTTGGGATAAGTTTAGTTTGTTTAGAGACATCTAAGTGGCTAAACTTTCTACATTAAAAAATATTATGTTTTCTTATGAAATAAAAAATATACACTTTTATTCCCTATAAACCCTCATAAGATTTTTATATAATGGTATCTAGAACTCAAAAATTTAGTATTATCTAGCTAATAGCTAAGTTATAATTTTTAGAAGTTTTAGTTATTATACCGGTCTCTGATAGAGTATATTGGAATTGCTTTGAAGTCAAACTAGTTTGAATTTCAATTAGTTGTTTCTAATAAAATAATTTTTGTATAGTTTTACAAGTTGTTTATGGATATGATTAATATGCCACGACTTTTGTTCATCAATTTATTTTAAAAAGCTTTTGAAAATTTCAATTTACACTTACGAGATTGTGAATAGTTACTAACACCTAGATTTATCTAATTCTACTTCAACATTTAAAGGCATAGAGTATCCATTGCCACTTTTTTTTTGCTTTAAGGACATACATAAGTAATACATTATTACAAGCTGCAAGAGTTTCATAATTACTGTAGGTTTTCACTTTATACTATATACAACTATTATATTAAAACATTTATAAGAAACAAGTATAAGCAACTTTGCTGCTAATTTTACTTGTTCAACTTAAATTTAAAATATGACACAACTTATTACATTAAAATGTACCATATGTTAAACAAGAACCTACCTTGGACACTTCCATGATTTAGGTCAAGCTGAGGGCTTTCAAATTGTATATTATATGCCCTCATTTTGACCCTAAATGATCATATGACAACTGTCACACCTTTTGATTTATTCCAGCAAGGTCATAATATAGAGGGACTTAAAGAGTTGAAATTATCTACTTAATGGAATCATATTATAGAGATAGAACTCTCATTCAGTACTACATTATACTTTTTTTTTATTAAGCGGTCACATTCTTAGCTACATGATTGTAGGGACCAATATCAAGCTTCAACCATTTTCAACAACTTTTGGTAGGGTGGTTGTGTGCCTAATCTTCTAGCATTAATAAAAGGTACCTAAACAACACCAAAATGAAAAAACAACACTCTTATTACAAAGTATGTTCTATTTTTATTAAAGACACATTATTGTCACTGCTTTGCCTCATGATGATTGAGCTACAAAATTAGAATAACTAGATACCCATGAGTAATTAATACATGGGAGTGAATGAATTATGATGATGATGATGATGATGATTAACGTCCACTAAGATCGAATTGGTCTATCAGACCTTAAGAGGGTAAGGGATTACTTACAATTCTCTAGAATTTTGTTTATGTGCTCGAAAAACATTAAGAGAAACTTTTCAAGATCACCATAGTTTCGTTGAGTTAAAAGGTTAGGAAGGTTGGTAGTGTGACAAATATTTTGAGATTGAGATCTAATATGGGTATATGTTGGACAATCTAATAGAAACTGCTTTTCATCTTCAACCTTCTTAGCGTCACAAAGGTGACACACTCTTTCATCCCCATGATGTTTTAGGAATTGACCAACGCCCAGTTTCACTATGGATCTCGTGAGAAATTGTTCTTATCTTAGCAATGTTTATTTTTTTCTTTACACTTGTCAAAACAAAGAGATAATTTTGATCTTCTAGATTAGGGTTGATTACATCCTTATAATACCTTAATTTTCTTTTTCTCTCTAACTCTTTGTCCCACCACATTTTCTCCTTAAATTTTGATTTAATGATATTTTTAATAGTATCCTTATTTTGCAAAATAGTTTCTTCCATGATTCCCCAATGACTTAGCTAGGAATGGGCATCTTTATTCCATCCTCGCTTGATTCGAAGGTGGTTACGACTGGATTTTGAAGTAATTTTAAGAAGCCTCTTGTCTTCCATGTTGTTTAACTTGTTATTATACATTAGGTATCTAGTCATAGCCATGCTCTCAATGGGGGAAAGGCTTGCCTCTAAGAGGAGGATGGGATAGGGCATATTTCTTTTAATTTTGAGATTATAGGTTATAAAACTCTTTTGTATTTGCTCTATCTTTCTCCAAGATTTGTGAGATATGTTACATCCCCAGACTTCACATCCATATAGAATAACATGTGTAACAAGAGTCTCAAAGAGGAGTTTCTTCTTATCCCATATTCAAAGACCGGCTGATTGACAATTGTTTTCAAGTCCATAATAATCTTTCCATCCCCCAATATTCCTTTTCTTAATGCTATAATTCTAGTTGAGCTTGTGGTGAATATCGACTCCAAGATATTTGTATGAAGTCACTTTCTCCAAGTTGTTGTTGTCATATACGAAGGTATCACAAGTGATCTTATTGGATTTAATGATCATGACCATAGTCTTGTCAGTATTAACAGTGATACCCATATTGGAGCAAAAATCCTTGAGGATTCTTAGTTTCTTTCCGATATCGCGGGGACTCCTCTCCATAAGAACAATATCATCAACATAAAGAATAATATTGATGACTATATGAGTGAGAGTAGGGCCGACACAACCTGCTTCTTCCAAGCAATCTTCTAACTTGTCAATGTTTATGCCAAAAAGGGTAGGGGACAAGGGACAACCTTGCTTGACTCCAATATTGTAGTTAATCTCTTTCGACCATCCCTTAATGTTCATAAAATTAACAATAAAATTCTCTTACAACCTTATTGCAACAACCCTAAACTCAAAAGATACTTTTATTTCTTCCAACATATCCCAAAGGTTTTTCCTGGGAACCGTATCAAATGCTTTTCTAAAGTCAACAAAACAACAAAAATATTGGTTTTAGTATTGTGGAACTCCTCTGCAATGATCCTAAAGGTAACAAGATGGTCCATAGTTGAATGATATCTCCTAAACCCAGCGTGGCCTTTAGCTCTTTTACCGTGACTTTCTAGCCAAAGGCTAATCTTATTTTCCAAAATAATTCCATAAAGCTTGGAAAAAATTGAGCTAATCATAGTGGTACTATAATTAGAGGTAATGTTTCTATCCCCATTGTTAAACATAGGAACAATGAGGATTTGCATCTAGAGTTTAGGGAAGCCCTGCTTGACTGCTAAATTGAAGAGCTTGTGTATACGAGGGATGAGGATAGGCCCTCTAATTTTAAAAATTTCAGCTTGGTATCCTTCAATGTTCTTAGGTTTCCCATTTAAAATCCACTTAACCCTGAACTCTATTTCATCCAAAGAAAAAGATTCATCCTCTGTAGGTACAATAAGAATGGTGTCCATGGAATTAGGGAACTTGTAAAGGATTTTAAGGTAGGAATTCCAGTCCGTTAAAGGAATCATGCTATTTTCTTTAGTATTACAGATTAGAATTTTCCTCCAGAACTTCTTAGGATCAAGCTTAGTTAGTTGTGAAAGCCGCTCTTTCCTTTTATTGATATAGTACCTTTTTTTCCCCTTTTAATTAGGGATTTGTAGGTATTGATCTTATCAAGTTTTAAGGACTATTTAGAAGCATCTTAATGACTTTCCTAGCCATCTTACATTCTTTATCATACTAAGGGTTGAATGTTCTATTATTCTTTTCACATGACACCTCAAAAGAGAACTTGTTAGTAGAAGTGGAAAGGGTAGTTGTAAAATTATGATAGAGATCTTCAATGTTTTCCTTATAAGTTAGGAGATGTAATTCACTATTTAAATACTTTAAGAAAATGTCAACTTTACTTTTGTCAAAGAGAAGTTGTCTTTGATTATTAGAATTATCTTCAATGGCGCTCCTATGCAAGGCACAATTTATAGTTAGGGTTAAAGGTTTATGATCAGAGTCGGGTTCATGGTCATTTAAAATGTCAAAAGTTACTATTTGGTTGGAAACAAGGATATCAAATATCACATAATCTACGACACTACTACCTAGTCCATGAATACAAGTCATGTTGTTAGAGTTTGGCCACTTCATTTTGGCCACTTCATTTCTCCATTGCAAATTATTAGGTCTTGAGAGTTGCAGAGCTTGACTAGCTTAGCACCAAATAAATTCTTAGTCGGGTCTTCAGAGCTTCTTTTATAGCTATTAGATAAAACAAGGTCCTCATCTTGCCATAAAGGATTTTGGTTGGAATCATTACTTAAAAGAGTAGCTTAGTTAGTTGCAGTCCTAACATTAAAGTCACCTAGCAGGAGGATGTTAACTTCATTTTCAAACTATAAATATCTTGTTCTAAATTATTATAGGAACAATTTCTATATAGATTTATTTTCTTATAAAAAGTAGAATTAATAGGGGCAAAATAACAAATAGCTATATACATATTCTTAGCATTGATGTCTAAAATTTCTATCCAAATGTACTGATAAAGAGGGTCGATCTTATGAAGTTGAGTGTGAGGAGAAATTCTCTTTCTAATATAACAAGCTATGCCTCCTATACCTCTTCGGTAAGACTTTTTGTTCCATGCCAACCACAAGACAAATCCCTATGTTATGGACCGTAGACTCTTCATGCTCCCAAGTTTCAACTAGACAAATAATATCAATGTCACTTGGGATCCAACTTATCATAGGACCTTTGCACCATGGAAAGCCACGACAGTTCCAAAAGAGGATCCCAAGTGTCCCAAATTCCTATTTATTATTATTCTTCTCGTCTTTATCCGTAACAATAGCTTTTCGATTTCTAATTATTGCCCATTTTCCTTCTTTCCTGATTTCTTTTACCTTTTGAACTTCCTTCCTTAATTCAACTTGGTCTTGGAGAATGTGGTCTTGATTTTTAAATATTCCCAACCCTTTTAAGCTCGAAGATTTACTGAGTATGCTATATTTATGGTCATTACAACATGCTTCAACACGGATCAACCTATCTTTGTGATTAATTATTTTTCCTAGCCTCTTTGCTTCTATGAGGTAAGTTGTTTCAATTTGCGATTTATTTTTTAATTCTTGTTTTACTATTGCTAGCGCATCCTCTTATTGTTGTTCTTTTATACCAAAAATTATGAGGTTCAAGGCTCTTTTATTATGCTCATGGTCTAGCTCGATTAGCTTATTCATTTCCTCTATGATGGGTTTGATATATATATTTTTTATATACTACTTAGGGTCAAATTGTTGGTTAGTTTTTCTTCTAGATTTTTAATCCTATCTCCCAAGTTGTGATTTTGTTCAACCTCTCCTTCTTGGGTTGATTGTTTTTGTTTTTCCATTTCTTGAATTCTATCCTCCATTGTCCGCAATTGGCTCTTAAACCTTGACAATCTATCCTTTTATTCCTTTTGACAATATACACTTTTATTCCCTAGAAAGCCTCATAATATTTCTATATAATGGTACCTAGAACTCAAAAATTTGGTACTATCTAGCTAAGTTATAATTTTTAGAAGTTTTAGTTATTATACCGGTCTCTGGTAGAGTATATTGAAATTGCTTTGAAGTCAAACTAGTTTGAATTTCAATTAGTTGTTTCTGATAAAATAATTTTGCTATAGTTTTACAAGTTGTTTATGGATATGATTAATATGCCACGACTTTTGTTCATCAATTTATTTTAAAAAGCTTTTGAAAATTTCAATTTACACTTACGAGATTGTGAATAGTTACTAAAACCTAGATTTATCTAATTCTACTTCAACCTTTAAAGGCATCGAGTATCCATTGCCACTTTTTTTTTGCTTTAAGGATATACATAAGTAATACATTATTACAAGCTGCTTGAAGTAAATCATAACTTTTTTAGGTTTTCACTTTATACTATATACAACTATTATATTAAAACATTTAAGAGTTTCATAATTACTGTAGGTTTTCACTTTATACTATATACAACTATTATATTAAAACATTTATAAGAAACAAGTATAAGCAACTTTGCTGCTAATTTTACTTGTTCAACTTAAATTTAAAATATGACACAACTTATTACATTAAAATGTACCATATGTTAAACAAGAACCTACCTTGGACACTTCCATGATTTAGGTCAAGTTGTGGGCTTTCAAATTGTATATTATATGCCCTCATTTTGACCCTAAACGATCATATGACAACTGTCACACCTTTTGATTTATTCCAGCAAGGTCATAATGTAGAGGGACTTAAAGAGTTGAAATTATCTACTTAATGGAATCATATTATAGAGATAGAACTCTCATTCAGTAGTACATTATATATTTGTTTATTAAGTGGTCACATTCTTAGCTACATGATTGTAGGGACCAAGATCAAGCTTCAACCATTTTCAACAACTTTTGGTAGGGTGGTTGCGTTCCTAATCTTCTAGCATTAATAAAAGGTACCTAAACAACACTCTTATTACAAAGTATGTTCTATTTTTATTAAAGACACATTATTGTCACTGCTTTGTCTCACGATGATTGAAATACAAAATTAGAATAACTAGATACCCATGAGTAATTAATACATGGGAGTGAATTAATTATGATGATGATGATAATGTTGATTAATGTCCACTAAGATCGAATTGGTCTATCAGACCTTAAGAGGGTAAGGGATTACTTACAATTCTTTAGAATTTTGTTTATGTGCTCGAAAAACATTAAGAGAAGCTTTTCAAGATCACCATAGTTTTGTTGAGTTAAAAGGTTAGGAAGGTTGGTAGTGTGACAAATATTTTGAGATTGAGATCTAATATGGGTATAGGTTGGAAAATATAAGAGAAAGTGATTTTCATCTTCAACCTTCTTAGTGTCACAAAGGTGACACACTCTTTCATCCCCACAACGTTTTAGGAATTGACCAACGCCCAGTTTCACTATGGAGCTCGTGAGAAATTGTTCTTATCTTAGCAATGTTTATTTTTTTCTTTACACTTGTCAAAACAGAGAGATAATTTTGATCTTCTAGATTAGGGTTGATTACATCCTTATAATACCTTAATTTTATTTTTCCCTCTAACTCTTTGTCACACCACATTTTCTCCTTAAATTTTGATTTAATGATATTTTTAATAGTATCCTTATTCTGCAAAATGGTTTCTTCCATGATTCCCCAATGGCTTAGCTAGGACTTGGCATCTTTATGCCATCCTCGCTTGAGTCGAAGGTGGTTACGACTGGATTTTGAAGTAATTTTAAGAAGCCTATTGTCTTCCATGTTGTTTAACTTGTTCTTATACATTAGTTATCCAGTCATAGCCGTGCTCTCAATGGGGGAAAGGCTTGCCTCTAAGAGGAGGATGGGATAGGGCATATTTCTTTTAATTTTGAGATTATAGGTTATAAAACTCTTTTGTATTTTCTCTATCTTTCTCCAAGATTCATGAGATATACTGCATCCCTAGACTTCACATCCATATAGAATAACATGTGTAACAAGAGTCTCAAAGAGGAGTTTCTTCTTATCCCATATTCAAAGACCGAGTGATTGACAATTGTTTTCAAGTCCATAATAATCTTTCCATCCCCTAATATTCCTTTTCTCAATGCTATAATTCTAGTTGAGCTTGTGGTGAATATCGACTCCAAGATATTTGTATGAAGTCACTTCCTCCAAGTTGTTGTTGTCATATACGAAGGTATCACAAGTGATCGTATTGGATTTAATGATCATGCCCATAGTCTTGTCAGTATTAACAGTCATACCCATATTGGAGCAAAAATCCTTGAGGATTCTTAGTTTCTTTCTGATATCACAGGGACTCCTCTCAATAAGAACAATATCATCAACATAAAGAGGAATATTGATGACTATATGAGTGAGAGTAGGGCCGACACAACCTGCTTCTTCCAAGCAATCTTCTAACTTGTCAATGTATATGCCAAAAAGGGCAGGGGACAAGGGACAACCTTGCTTGACTCCAATATTGCAGTTAATCTCTTTTGACCAGCCCTTAATGTTCATAAAATTAACAACAAATTTCTCATACAACCTTATTGCAACAAACCTCAACTCAAAAGGTACTTTTATCTCTTCCAACCTATCCCAAAGGTTTTTCCTGGGAACTATATCAAATTCTTTTCTAAAGTCAACAAAACAACAAAAAAGATTGGTTTTAGTATTGTGGAACTCCTCTGCAATGATCCTAAAGGTAACAATATGGTCCATAGTTGAATGATATCTCCTAAACCCGGCGTGGCCTTTAGCTCTTTTACCGTGACTTTCTAGCCAAAGGCTAATCTTATTTTCCAAAATAATTCCATAAAGCTTGGAAAAAATCGAGCTAATCATAGTGGTACTATAATGAGAGGTAATGTTTCTATCCCCATTGTTAACCATAGGAACAATGAGGCTTTGCATCTAGGGTTTAGGGAAACCCTGCTTGACTGCTAAATTGAAGAGCTTGTGTATGCGAGGGATGAGGATAGGCCCTCTAATTTTAAAAATTTCAGCTTGGTAGCCTTCAATGTTCTTAGGTTTCCCATTTAAAATCCACTTAACCCTGAACTCTATTTCATCCAAAGAAAAAGATTCATCCTCCGTAGGTACAATAGGAATGGTGTCCATGGAATTAGGGAACTGGTAAAGGCTTTTAAGGTAGGAATTCTAGTATGTTAAGGGAATCATGTTATTTTCTTTAGTATTGCAGATTAGAATTTTCCTCCAGAACTTCTTAGGATCAAGCTTAGTTAGTTGTGAAAGATGCTCTTTCCTTTTATTGATATAGTACCGTTTTTTCCCCTTTTAATTAGGGATTTGTAGGTATTGATCTTATCAAGTTTTAAGGACTCATTAGAAGCATCTTAATGGATTTCCTAGCCATCTTACATTCTTTATCATACCAAGGGTTGAATGTTCTATTATTATTTTTACATGACACCTCAAAAGAGAACTTGTTAGTAGAAGTGGAAAGGGTAGTTGCAAAATTATGATAGAGATATTCAATGTTTTCCTTATAAGTTAGGAGATGTAATTCACTATTTAAATACTTTAAGAAAAGGTCAACTTTACTTTTGTAAAAGAGAAATTGTCTTTGATTATTAGAATTATATTCAATGGCGCTCCTATGCAAGGCACGATTTATAGTTAGGGTTAAAGGTTTATGATCAGAGTCGGGTTCATGGTCATTTAAAATGTCAAAAGTTACTGTTTGGTTGGAAACATGGATATCAAATATCACATAATCTACGACACTACTACCTAGTCCATGAATACAAGTCATGTGGTTAGAGTTTGGCCACTTCATTTCTCCATTGCAAATTATTAGGTCTTGAGAGTTGCAGAGCTTGACTAGCTCAGTACCAAATAAATTCTTAGTTGGGTCTTCAGAGCTTCTTTTATAGCTATTAGATAAAACAAGGTCCTCATCTAGCCATAAAGGATTGTGGTTGGAATCATTACTTAAAAGAGTAGCTTAGTTAGTTGCAGTCCTAACATTAAAGTCACCTAGCAGGAGGATATTAACTTCATTTTCAAACTATAAATATCTTGTTCTAAATTGTTATAGGGACAATTTCTATCTAGATTTATTTTCTTATAAAAAGTAGAATTAATAGGGGCAAAATAACAAATAGCTATATACATATTCTTAGCATTGATGTCTGAAATTTCTATCCAAATGTACTGATAAAGAGGGTCGATCTTATGAAGTTGAGTGTGAGGAGAAATTCTCTTTCTAATATAACAAGCTATGCCTCCTATACCTCTTCAGTAAGAATTTTTGTTTCATTCCAACCACAAGACAAATCCCTCTATGTTAGGGACCGTAGACTCTTCATGCTCCCAAGTTTCAACTAGACAAATAATATCAATATCACTTGGGATCCAACTTATCATAGGACCTTTGCACCATGGAAAGCCACGACAGTTCCAAAAGAGGATCCCAAGTGTCCCAAATTCCTATTTATTATTATTCTTCTCGTCTCTATCCGTAACAATAGCTTTTTGATTTCTAATTATTGCCCATTTTCCTTCTTTCCTGTTTTCTTTTACCTTTTGAACTTCCTTCCTTAATTCAACTTGGTCTTCGAGAATGTGGTCTTGATTTTTAAATATTCCCAACCCTTTTAAGCTTGAAGATTTACTGAGTATGCTATATTTATGGTCATTACAACTTGCTTCAACACAGATCAACCTATCTTTGTGATTAATTTGTGTTTTATTTTTTAATTATTGTTTTACTATTGCTAGCGTATCCTCTTATTGTTGTTATTTTATACCAAAAATTATGAGGTTCAAGGCCGTTTTATTATGCTCATGGTCTAGCTCAATTAGCTTATTCATTTCCTCTATGATGGGTTTGATATAATTTTTTTTTCTATACTACTTAGGGTCAAATTGTTGGTTAGTTTTTCTTCTAGCTTTTTAATCCTATCTCCCAAGTTGTGATTTTGTTCAACCTCTCCTTCTTGGGTTGATTGTTTTTGTTTTTCCATTTCTTGAATTCTATCCTCCATTGTCCGCAATTGGCTCTTAAACCCTGACAATCTGTCCTCCATAGTTTGAATTGTATCTTTAGAGAGTTTAATTTTTTTATCAAGCATTGGCTCTAGTTCTATTTGGAGTTTTACGTCTCTTTATTCACTCCTTTTTTCTAATGATTCTCACTCTATTTGGATTTTGGCATCTCTGTATTCTCTCCTTTTTCTGATGATTCCATATATTCGTAAAGGTTCTCTAGGGTGACTTCGGGGGGCATCCCCCTGTCAGGATGAGTTTTTGGAATAAGTGGTTGAGTGCTCACAATGAAAAGAAGAGAAAATAAATAACAATTGTTATTTTGGATTGACTTTTTTTTTTTTTTTTTTTTAAATAAAAAAGGCGTAGTACCTGCTATAATATATTATCTCAAAAATTTTACAGAGTAAACAACTTCATAGCTACAGTCACCAAAAAATGCTGCCGGTAACCGGAAACCAGCATTATTGGGAAACATCTAGCAGTTATACAGTAGTATATTAAGAGAAGAGACATCTGTCCTGCCCGTAGGAAACCATGACAGATGCCAGTGGTCCAGATAAACCTATAGCAATTACACATAAAGAATAAAAACCTGGAAAACCCGGTGACGTGTCGCTCCCACCAGCTCCCGTTGAAATGGCAAAAGTCTGCATGCACAGGGGGCACTTGCGCTGAGATGGGGCCCCAGAGAGCGCGTCGAGGAGCAAATCTATACGCTGGCTCATGATGAGAGCCCTGTGTTCCAAGTCCGCAATGTGGCTACGGAGCTCGAACACCAAGGCCAGGTGTTCATCGTTGAGGATGGGACCATGCGTTCCGCCACTCAGGACACTAGGAGGAGCATCCTTCCAATCCACAGCTTCGCCAATGCCAACCGTTGCCGTTTCAACTGTCACCATCTTCTCTGCATCAGTGGCGTGTAGGTCACTCATCCATGGAATTTCTTCCACCACGCAGCCCGGAAGATCGTCGTCCTTAGTCGGGGCGCACTTGTTATCCTGCCTGCTGAGCGTCTCTCTGGCGCTTGGCATCTCATAACATTGCAGGTCCCCAATTGACAGGTCCTCCTCCACAACACAACCTGAAAACAAATCCGCGGGCTCGGTCTCCTTCTCAGTCCYGCTACAGCCAGCACCTTGCTCGACAATGGTTTTGAGCACCRCCTTCCTCTCAACCCGTGCCTTCTTCCTGAGGATGGAAGAGGCCARAGCCAAGGCCYGTTCAAGCTCCTCCTCCCGGCGCCTCTGYGCTTTGTRCGCTTCCCAGRYAGAAMCCCRACGAGGTTTTCCTCGTCTCCTRACCATTATATCAAAGCAAATGCCAGTCAAATGCAGAGCAGAGTTGGAAGAGAACCAACTCRAGAGCGGCTGCGGGTGYCGAGCGYAGGCAAGCCAGCTCTGTTGAAACCCACAGAGAAGCCACCAGCCCTGGAAAAACTCCCCAGAATACTGATAGAAGGCGGTAAGTAACCCTGTTGATGCCGCACCAGGAGCCTTCCTCCGTTGCTCGGGCTCAAAATAAAAACCATAATCCAACTGCCTACTCCTCCTTCCATCCATAATAGCCATGAATTCATATGCGCATGGGAGGTTAAATGTCGTGCGAGGGAGGAGTACCTCCTTCGGCTGTCCTATGCTATGGCCGTCCATTAGCATTAAATGTCGCGCGAGGGTGGCGGTCATCAGCTATTAACCAACGCTGAGTGCGAGTCCTAGTGGCACTTCTTCTCTGCCGCGTGTCACCCCATCCGGGGATTTTGGATTGACTTTAAAAATGGAAAATATTTTTTTTAATTGATAATAATGATAATAATTAGTATCTCTAAAATCAACTTTTGCTTATTAACCTTAAAATAAATAAATAATAATTTAATTTTAAGGTCATGGCCAAGCCAAACATTGAATTGGTGTATGAGACATCCTTGTTTGTGGGACAAGGGACCCCTCTCTGCATATCAATTTGACTGCTAAAGTCTACGAAAGTATACATACCCTACCCCAATCTAGATTTGAACTTGTGTCATCTTAGGAGGAAACACATGTTCTTAACCATTAGGCTCACTCAAGTGTGTGTGTGTATATATATATATATATATATATATATATATATATATAATTTTCACATGTTACTAAATTATAAATATATTTTAAATTAAACTTGAATATAAGTAGGAACTGACTCACTTGATTTACAAACACGAGTAGGTGCTTGGCGGGTTGAAGAAGCCAAAACTGATTTAAAGTTCAAAACTAAAGAGAATATTCCCCTCATCGAGAGCTCAAAGCCGCAGAGAAGTTCCCCTCACCAAGAGCTCGAAATCGTAGAGAAGTATTATGGTTCACATCACCGGGAGTAACCACATAGATTATTCCCGTAAAAAAAGGTAACCACAAAGAAGTATTATTCCCATTCAAAACTGTAGTATTTAATATAATTCCCATTCAAAACCACATAAATTAATATAATTCCCGTTCAAAACCGCATAAATTAATATAATTCTAGTTCAAAACCGCAGAGAAGTATACATGCCTTAGGAAATATATATTGTGATTGCTTAGGAGTCAAAATCCTTTGAATTTCAATTAGTTGCTTTAATTTTTTTTGTTTTCAAAAATGTTTTTACAATGTTATATAAATATATACATTAAATTATTTTTTTGAAATAATAAAAATTGTTTTTCAATTTTTTTAAAATTGATTTTTAAATTTTTTTATTGGTGGATATGGTTGATTAGACAATTTTTATTTGGTTTGACAACTATTTTTTAGATAATTAAAATTAATTTAAAAATCTAAAATTTCTAAAATATTCTGTAGGTCCACATAATACTAACAATACTATACTTTGTGTTATGTTTACGCATAAGGCGTTCTTTTAGGGGGAGCTCTCTCTTGATTTTTCGTCGTTTGTCCATAGCTTATGGATACATGACACGTGTATTATTCAAATCTAGGTGTATTCTATGTTTTTCGGTGGATTCACACGGTGAAGTGAGATCAATAATGCAAACACTATGAGTAATAAATCCATAAGTACCCAACACTACGAGCAATAAATCCATACGTACCCAGCACAATCCATTCCTCGGTGCAATCTGGAAAGAAATCATGGCAAACAATACCAGTAATAAATCCATACGTACCCAACAATCCATAATTTCTTTCTCTTGATATTCTACATGTCATAATCCGCTCACAATTTTTTTTTATAAATGTCATATTTCACTCACAAAAAAAATTTATAATCGGATTTGATTTCTACCATCATCATTCCATGCTTAAAACAACATTAGCAAGAGTTTTATCCATTGTTATTGCTGAGTTCCATGCTTAAACCAACATTAGCAAGAGTTTCATCCATTGTTATGGTTGAGTTATCACTATGAGTTCCATGCTTAAAACAACATTAGCAAGAGTTTCATCCATTGTTATCGCTGAGTTATCGCTGAGACTCTCTTTGAGAAGTATAATGTATTTGTTCCAAAACAGATGGTATCACACAAATAATAAACAATCTAAGCAAGCATTAAGAAACAAATTAAATATTTAGCAGACTGGTGTACTTTATAAAAGACAGTAATTGGTGTACTTTATAAAATACAATAATTAGGTGAGATACATTAACTTCTGTGATGCAACAGTTAAGGAAGTCACGATAACATGCAACCGACAACAATCAACAAGTCGGTTTACATAACCATTCCAGTTGGTCATGTGATCTCACCATTTTTTTATAGGCGTAAGATAAAACCCAAAAGTTTTGAACCTTTGCCGGCAGATGTTTTCCATGTCCGGACTCCCGTCGTCCATTATGTCAGAGCTCCGACCGACTACTGACTCCACTCACCCAAATTCCATTACCGTGACACAAAACTCTGACAATGAGATGTAATGCATGGCATAGTTAGCCATCCAACCGTCATGCCATGAGCCATGAAATGGATCCATGCATATTCGTTTAAAAATTTGGACTTGTAAAGAGGTGGGCTCCAAAGGCTGGTTGAAATTTGAATCAGAGATTGGTACCTTTCTCAGGGTCGGTAGCAAGCTGTGTGACCCTAAGGTAAGACCCAAAGCATTCCTTCCTTCTAAATATACAAATATCATATATCGAATGTGTGACCTTGGACGCAGTAATCGATCTTGAGAGGAGATAACAACATCAAAAAAGTCGATCCTCATGATCATTCTGATAATAATCTTCTTTGTTTCCGCAAACAACCATGCGATTAGAAATCATCAAAATAGTCGGAAGAGGTAGCGAGCAGAGGTGGACATTGAATCACTAGAAGCATTCAAAAGCTTCGTCACTTATGATCCTTTCCAGGCCTTAGCCAACTGGGATGTTTCCAATTATGTCTGCAATTGGATTGGTGTCCGCTGCCACCCAAATAAACTACGCGTAGTTGGCCTTAATCTATACAACAGGATCCTGGAAGGAACTATTCCTCCACACTTGGGTAATATGTTGTTCTTTGTAATAGGAGCATACACTCAAATAAGATGTTTGAGTTCTTTGTAACTAGTCAATTATTTAAACAATGTTAAATTGTTTGAGTTATTTGCGATGAATAATGGCAGTTACCCTGCACTTCACTCTTTGCACAACACTAATTCACGGGGAGTAAAACTTCATTGGATGATGTTGGATGCAACTAAAAGTGGACAGGACACAATTGATTAATATCTGTGGTACATTTGACTCAGAATTATCAAGTGTAAGATTCATCACTGCAACTCAAGTTTAACCTCCCTATGCTTGCATCCAACAATGATGAAAAGCTTTTGCACAACATTATGTGCCTTTGTCATAATGTTATTTCCTCTTATGATGTATTTTATTATTCTGTATCAGGTTGCAACATCCATATTGAATGACCTTTGCTTTGATATTGTTGGAATTTCCAAAGAAAAGAAGGATCCAAAGTCTGTGAAGAATAATAGAGGTAGGACTACACATGAAGGTCCCTTTGTTTCTCATTTAGAAGAAAACAATACTCTTGAAACTGATAAGGCATTACCAAAATGATGTACAATTTGTTCTTGATATTGTAAAAATGGATGCAGTTGTCGGTACATCAAAATGTCCTTCCTTCCACCTGCTTATGCAAGTAGGTCAAGTGCATGAGACCCAACTCCTACATTTAGCTTCTTGCAATATTTTTTTTAAACAACCATATGAGCTACACATTGTATTAATATAGGATTTAAAGTCAACAACTTATCAATTCTAGTATATCTCTGCAAAAATTCAATTTTTTTGGCACATCTCTTTTCCTGCAAGAACTAAAGAGTAATTGTCTTGACAACCTACCAAATGCTTCAGCCAGATTTGTGGTAGCAACAAGTCTCCCTAGAAAGAATAGTATGCCAGGAAAGTTGAAAGAGTGTGGATGGGGGGTATTTCTTCCAAAATCATCATGATGTGCACTTCTTATTGGCAATCCACGTGGCTGTCAGGCTAATAATTTTGATAATATATAGTGGCCTTCACATCCTTGAAAGTCTAATAAGCATGTAATGTTCCTGATTTGGCTAATCTAGGAAACGCTGCTAATGTGTGTGTAGGATCAAAGGTTTACAACACATAAATGATCATACAAATAATAAACATGACAAAGGACTGCAAAGTTTGTATTATGATATCTCTGTGGATTACAAAATGGACGAATGCGGCTGAATAAACTGACAATACTCAACTAGATCAATAGACAAAGGATCTTACCCGGAATACAAATAAGAAACTGCGGATGAATAAAATAACAACACTCGGCTAGATAAAAATATGATGTAGGAGCATCGCCAACACATCAAGTGAGCCAACGCGGAAGCGTAAAACAACTGGATGAGCTAGCACACATTTTGAAAATACTTTGGGAATTGTTGCGCAAATCTTAAATGAGCCATTTAAGAGACGTCGCACTTGTATTGTAATGGACCTTGAGCGGATAGCTCTCGTCCTTAGGTAGATGAGGCATTTAAGATAGTTAATGTAAAGTAGATAGAATATTTAATTCTAGATTTGATAGCTTTAGAGTTCAAGAGGGAAAACAGATATAGACACCCTCATTGTATTGTTGTAACATATCGAGAGCAGGAGCAAGAAGAGAAGAGAAAGCAGAGAGATGTGTAAAGAACACCCATGTACATATATGGAATTAATAGAAGAAATCTTTGATTCAATCTCATGGTTTTGTGTTGTCTTTCTGTGTATTAATGTTTTGCTCATGAATGTTTGCTTCCTGTCATACATTTGCTTTTATATGCTGTGTATGTGATTTCATGGTTGGATTGAAGTCTGAGAGGATGAGAGAATGAGTTTCAATTGTTTCTCTAAGTGAACCAGAAGATTCCTGCAAGGAGTGCAGTCGAATAGTCCGCAAGGAGTGCGTTGACAGAAGGGTTTGTTTAGAGGTAGATTTGGTTCTTATTTCCTTGAAGAGTGCAGATAGGCACAATGCCGTGCAAGGAGTGCACAGGCCAAGCGAAGTCTCAGAGTTGTGATTCTGAGCAAAATATTGAAAGACTGTTGTTGCAAGAGTGCGTAGGGTTGAAAGACTTCAATACTTAGACAAGGTTGAAGATTTGCCGCAAGGAGTGCGTGCAAAGTTCTTCTAAGGATTTGAGGATTTCAAGGGAAGCTCAGGAGGAGTAGGCCTTCGAACTTATCGAAGGGTAAGTGCAGGGAAGTTTCTATTGAACGTTCGAGGGAAGTGTCACAGGTTGGCAAGCAGACGACCCGTCTCGTGGAGATACACTTATTCCTTTTCGTGGACTTTCACAAGGAAGAACGGACGGACGAAATCATCCGAGCAGATTTCGCAAAGTACCGTGGGCCGTTGGATCTTGTGGAGGAGAAAGGAGGTTACGACAAAAGCGTCGAAGGATTCTAAGCTCAGGAGGGCAGAGCGTTGATATAAGTCAGCCAGGGCCGTTGTATTATTCATGAGATCGCCTGTCGAGATCTCGGGAGAAAAGTGTCGCAGATTTGGTAACGGGAGTCGCGAAGTCGCGAAGTGCGATATCCCGACAGTGACGTAAGCGTGTGGGACCACAGGAGTGAGTGGAAGACAAGTGGCGGATATCGGGAGATCTCGCGAACTTGGGGTTTGCAAGGTGAGGAACCAAGCCTTGGGTACTCCAAGTCACGAAGAAGCGAGGGCGCGAAGTAGCGAAAGTGCGATAAGGTCATATCGGCGTTTCGGCGCATCGGGTATCGGAAGTTGGAAATCCGAGGGCTTGACATCACGAATAGCGAAGTTGCAATAGAGCGAGGTCACGATAGAACCGAAGTCCCAACAAGGAAAAAGGGAGTCAGCGTTGACTGACATATCGGGTCTCGGGGATTCGAGAGCCCAGCAAGCAAACAAGAATTCGCGAAGCCACGAGTTCTGATCCTCCGAAAGTAGAGAAGAGAGGATCACGCTGAAGAGAACTGTGGGTGCGGATTTCCCAATAGGGAAATAGAAGAACCATTGAGTTCTTCGAGCAGAGTGGAAAGAAGGTCCTGGGGAAGCGGACGTGCTCCGAGGAGTGCGGATTGCGTCAGAGTGGTATCAGAGCGGGATTGACTCTTTGTTTTCTATAGCCGAGAGAGTGAAAATTCACCATGCTGCCCAGAAGAGAAAGACAATCACCCGACATAGAGGATAGGGAGGTGATAAGAAGAGGCAGACCGACAGGAAATCCAGAAATGGAAAGGAAAATGAGAGATCTTCGAGCAAGACTAGAAGATATGGAGGCAGCGCAGAGACGCACAACCAGTGCTGGAGATTTAAGTGACTCCGAAGGTGAAGTTGAGGCTGAACAACATGAAGAAGTTGCAGCCGAGGATGTCGAAAATGAGCGATTAATCAAAGCCATTGCCAGGATGGGGGCAAAAGCGAAGATGGACATTCCAGTCTATGAGGGTAATCTGGATGCGGAAGAGCTACTAGATTGGATTAGGGCTCTTGACACCTATTTCGATTATGAAGATATTGAAGAGGATAGGAAGGTCAGACATGCTGTCACGCGCTTAAAAGGACATGCAGCATTGTGGTGGGACGAGCTACAAGCTGACAGACGCTGCAAAGGAAAACAGAAGATTAAAAGCTGGGATCGAATGATTGCGAAGATGAAAGTGAAGTTCATCCCGAGAGACTATCAAATTACACTGTTCAGGAGGATGCAGAACCTGAGACAGAAGCTGATGACAGTGAAAGAATACACTGAGGAATTCTATCGAATGAACATCAGAGCAGGCCATCGGGAGAGCGATGATGAAAAAGTTTCCAGGTATATGAATGGCTTAAGATACGATATCCAGGATGAGATGAGTATGGTTACCATCAGAACGGTGGAGGATGCTTATCAGATGGCTCTGAAAGCCGAAGAGAAGGTGCGCCGTAAGCAAAGTCAGAGAGGGTGAGGCAGAAGTCAGCCCAGAGGCAAGGCAGTTGCCTAGGAGAAATACCAGAAGCCCAAGGAGGAGTGGAAGAAACCTCAGGGTAAGATTGAGAGAGGTGGAACCTCACAGTGAGGACAAAAATATGTCAAACAAAGAGGACAACATATTGAGAAAAAGGGAGATTATGCTGACGCAAACACTTTTCCTCGTACCAAAGGTAGGGGAAGAGGCCGAGGTGGAGTTATCACATGTTTTACATGTGTGAAGAATGGGCATAAGTCATTTCAGTGTCCAGAGAAAAAGAAGGATAGTGGAGAAGCTCACATCGCTGAAGGGCAGAGGCGTGATGTTGAGAATGAAGACACAGACAGTGGAAGGTCGTTGATGATGCGTAAAGTTCTCTTAACACTCGGGAAGGAGGTGGAGGACTCAGCTCAAAGGACCAGACTTTTCAGAACCACATGCAAGGCCAAGGACAGAAAGTGAAAGGTTATTGTGGATAGTGGTAGCACCGATAATCTCGTTTCGACCGAGATGGTAGAGAAGCTGGAGCTGGAGACAACTGATCACCCGAGTCCATACAAAGTTTCATGGCTACAGAAGGGACATCAGGTGAGTGTCACTAAACAATGTTTAGTTGAATTCAAGATAGGGGGATATAATGATAAGGTCTTGTGTGATGTTATTCCCATGGATGTATGTCATTTATTGTTGGGTAGACCATGGAAATATGACATAAATGTGGTTCATGACGGGAGAATGAACACATATACTTTAGAGAAGGATGGGAGGACACATAGGTTGCTTCCGATAAAGGATAAGGAGGTGAAGCCGGAAGTAAGCAACACAATACTTCTCATGAGTGGGAAGGAACTTCTTACAGAGATGGAGAAGAAGGAAGATCCACAATTCTTTGTGGTCAGGAAACCGAGGATTGTCCTGACTAGCACAAGATTGGATGATTTACCAGATGAGATTCAGGAACTGCTGGGAGAGTTCGCTGACATCATCATGGATGAATTACCTCATTCGTTGCCACCGATGAGAAGTGTGAATCACCACATAGACCTCATACCAGGAGCGAGTTTGCCGAACAAAGCCGCGTACAGATTGACGCCACAGGAGAATGAAGAGGTCAAGAGGCAGGTCCAGGAGTTGTTGGACAAAGGATTGGTCAGGTAAAGCTTGAGTCCGTGTGCTGTTCCAACAGTGCTTAGTCCAAAGAAGGATGGAGGATGGAGAATGTGTACCAACTCAAGAGCGATCAACAAGATAACCATCAGGTATAGGTTTCCACTGCCGAGAATGGATGATCTGATGGATTGCCTGAGTGGGGAAAATTTCTTTTCAAAGATTGATCTGAAGAGTGGATATCACCAGATTCGCATGAGGGAAGGTGATGAATGGAAGACAACATTCAAGACAAACGAAGGTTTGTATGAATGGCTAGTCATGCCATTTGGCTTGACAAATGCACCAAGTACTTTTATGAGATTGATGAATGAAGTCCTGAGGGAATTCATCGGGAAATTTGTCGTCGTATACCTGGATGACATACTGATTTTCAGTAAGACAAAGGCTGAACATTTGAAACATTTGGCCATTGTGATGAGAAAACTACAGCAGGAGAAGCTGTTGATTAATATGAAGAAGTCCTCATTTATGAAGACAGAGCTCATTTACTTGGGTTTTGTCATTTCGGCGAATGAATTGAAAATGGATCCAAGTAAGGTGGAAGTGATCAAGAATTGGCCATTACCGAGAAATGTGTTCGAGGTGAGAAGTTTCCATGGTTTGGCTAGTTTCTATCGAAAATTCATCAGAAATTTCAGTGGAATTAGCGCAACAATGATGGACACAGTAAAGAAGTGACATAAATCTTTCCATTGGACAGCGGAGGCTGAGGAGAGCTTCAATCTGTTGAAGTGGAAGATCACAGAACGACCAGTTTTGGTGTTGCCGGACTTTCAGAAGACATTTCAGGTGAAATGTGATGCGAGCGGGTTTGCCATAGGAGCGGTCTTGAGTCAGGAAGACAAACCAGTTGCATATTTCAGCGAGAAGATGGATGAGGCGAAACTGAAGTACTCCACGTATGATAAAGAATTTTATGCTATCATACAAGCATTGAAGAAGTGGAGGCATTATTTGATTCCAAAGGAATTTTTATTGTATAGTGATAATCATGCATTACAGTTTGTGAGTCAACATGAGAAGTTGAATCAGAAACATGCCAAATGGGTAGAGTATATGCAGAATTTCACATTTGTGATTAAACACATTTCGGGTACTGCTAACAAAGTGGCTGATGCTTTGAGCAGGAAATGTTTGTTGCTACAGGAATTCAGAGTCAAAACATTGGGTTTTGAAAACATGAGGGACATGTATGCAGGAGATGCAGATTTCAGAGAAGTGTATGAAGCAAYTGAGAATCCAGTTCTTAGAGATAGAAGCCCGTGGATAGAGTATATGATCCAGGAGGGATTKCTATTCAGAGGCAATCAATTGTGTATTCYGAATTGCTCCATGAGGGAGAACTTGTTGAAAGAAAAACACAGTGGAGGCTTGGCAGGGCATTTTGGCCACGACAAGACATTCGCAAAGCTGAGCGAATCATATTTTGGCCAGGCATGCGAGAAGATGTCAAGAAGTTTGTCGACATGTGTCGAATTTGTCAACATTCGAAGGGGAGAAAGCAGAATGTGGGATTCTATCAGCCATTGCCCATACCAGAGAGACCATGGGAGGAAATTAGCATGGATTTTGTATTAGGTTTTCCGAGGACGCAAAGAGGGGTTGATTCCATCTTTGTGGTGGTGGATAGGTTTTCTAAGATGGCACATTTTATCCCATGCCAGAAGACCAGCGATGCGACTCACATCGCGAACTTGTTTTTCAAGGAGGTCATTCGACTCCATGGATTGCCGAGAAGTATAGTATCGGACATGGATACCAAATTCATAGGTAATTTTTGGAGGACCTTATGGAAGAAGCTAGGAACTAATTTGGCATTTAGTTCGGCTTATCATCCTTAGACGAATGGACAGACATAAGTGGTCAACAGAAGTTTGGGAGACTTGCTGAGAAGCTTGGTGACAGAGCACCATAGCAGCTGGGATAACATATTGCCACAGGCAGAGTTTGCATACAATGATTCAGTGAACAGGAGCACATGAAAGAGTCCATTTTAGATTGTGTATGGGACACAACCGAGTGGAGTTTTAGGATTGCGAGATTCAGAACAAACTGCGACTAGCAGTGCTAGTGCAGAAGAATTCACTAAGGCGATGAAAGAACTTCACAGTAAAGTGAAGCAGCGACTGATAGACTCAAATCAAGAGTATAAGCGCAGAGAAGATCAAAAAAGAAGATGACTTCAGTTTGAGGTTGGTGATCTGGTTCTGGAACACTTGAGGAAGGAAAGGTTCCCGAGGGGAACATACAATAAGCTGAAGATGAAGAAAATCGGGCCTTGCAAGGTCCTAAAGAAATTCAGAGAGAATGCTTATGAGATTGAGTTGCCGGATGTCATCGAGATATCTCCGATATTTAATGTTTCGGATTTATACCCATACAAGGATGGAGAAACATAGGCTGGAACTGAGGAACCAATGATCCAGTGGATGAAACAATTACCAGTTGCAGAAAAACCACAGATGGAGTGCATACTGGACAAGAAAGTGAACAAGAAGACCAGGAGAAAAACATACTTTGAGTACCTGTTCAAGTGGAAGAATCACCCAGTGGAAGATGCCAGTTGGGAGACAGAAGCAGAGATACAAAAGCATGGACAAACCGTGCAGGAGCTCATGGACAGGAGCCCATGAAAATTTTCAAGCCGAGGAGTATGATGCAGGAGCATCACCAACACATCAAGCGAGCCAACATGGAAGCGAAAAACAGCTGGATGAGCCAGCACACATTTTGAAAATACTTTGGGAATTGTTGCGCAAATATTAAATGAGCCATTTAAGAGACGACGCACTTGTATTGTAATGGACCTTGAGCGGATAGCTCTCGTCCTTAGGTAGATGAGGCATTTAAGATAGTTAATGTAAAGTAGATAGAATATTTAATTCTAGATTTGATAGCTTTAGAGTTCAAGAGGGAAAACGGATATAGACACCCTCATTGTATTGTTGTAACATATCGAGAGCAGGAGCAAGACAAGAAGAGCAAGTAGAGAGCTGTGTAAAGAAGACCCATGTACATATATGGAATTAATAGAAGAAAGCTTTGATTCAATCTCATGGTTTTGTGTTGTCTTTCTGTGTATTAATGTTTTGCTCATGAATGTTTGCTTCCTGTCATACATTTGATTTTATATGCTGTGTATGTGATTTCATGGTTGGATTGAAGTCTGAGAGGATGAGAGAATGAGTTTCAATTGTTTCTCTAAGTGAACCAGAAGATTCCTGCAAGGAGTGCAGTCGAATAGTCCGCAAGGAGTGCGTTGACAGAAGGGTTTTCTTAGAGGTAGCTTTGGTTCTTATTTCCTCGAAGAGTGCAGATAGGCACAGTTCCGTGCAAGGATTGTGCAGGCCAAGCGAAGTCTCAGAGTTGMGATTCTGAGAAAAATATTGAAACACTGTTGTTGCAGGAGTGCGCAGGGTTGAAAGACTTCAATACTTAGACAAGGTTGAAGATTTGCCGCAAGGAGTGCGTGCAAAGTTCTTCTAAGGATTTTAGGATTTCAAGGGAAGCTCAGGAGGAGTAGGCATTCGAGCTTATCAAAGGGTAAGTGCAGGTAAGTTGCTGTTGAACGTTCGAGGGAAGTGTCGCAGGTTGGCAAGCAGACGACGCGTCTCGTGGAGAGACACTTCTTCCTTTTTGTGGACTTTCACAAGGAAGAACGAATGGACGAAATCATTCGAGGAGATTTTGCGAAGTACTGTGGGCCATTGGATCTTGCGGAGGAGCAAGGAGGTTACGGCAGAAGCGTCGAAGGATTCTAAGCTCAGGAGGGCAGAGCATTGATATAAGTCGGCCAGGGCCGTTGTATTATTCGTGAGATCACCTGTCGGGATCTCAGGAGAAAAGTGTCGCAGATTTGGTAACGGGAGTCGCGAAGTCACGAAGTGTGATATCCCGGCAGTGACGTAAGCATGTGGGACCACAGGAGTGAGTGGAAGACAGGTGGCAGAGATCGGGAGATCTCGCGAACTCGGGGTTCGCAAGGTGAGGACCCAAGCCTTGGGTACTCCAAGTCATGAAGAAGCGAGGGTGCGAAGTAGCGAAAGTGCGATAAGGTCGTATCGGCGTTTCGGCGCATCAGGTATCAGAAGTTGGAAATTCGAGGGCTTGACATCACGAACAACGAATTTGCGATAGAGCGAGGTCACGATAGAACCGAAGTCTCGACAAGGCAAAAGGGAGTCAGCGTTGACTGACATATCGGGTCTCGGGGATTCGAGATCCCAGCGAGCAAACAAGAATTCGCGAAGCCGCGAGTTCCGATCCTCCGAAAGTAGAGAAGAGAGGATCACGCCGAAGATAACTGTGGGTGCGGATTTCCCGATAGGGAAATAGAAGAACCGTTGAGTTCTTTGGGTCGAGTGGAAAGAAGGTCTTGAGGAAGCGGACGTGCTCCGAGGAGTACGGACTGCGTCAAAATACAAAAGGATCTTAGCTGGAATAC
>SNQJ01S0004269.1:198819-235330 GCA_010110895.2 Picea sitchensis
GCCCCCAAGGTCAAAGAAGTCAAAGTGACCTAAAAGAAGAAATCATTATTTAAATGATAAAGTTAAGTGACAAAGTCAAGGTGGATTATTTAAATAATAAAGAGAAGTGACAAAATCAAGAAATGATAAAGTAAGGTGACATAATCAAGAAGGAATATTTAAATGATAAAGTATTGGAGAACTTTCTATTTATGGAAAGTGATTAACCCTAAAATAAGGAAAATAGGTTAAGTGACCTAGAAATGGGTTAAGTGACCTAAACGTGGGTTAAGTGGCCTAGAGGATGAAAGTATAAATAATATAGCAATGGTCTCTTGTATATCATCGTTTTTGTGGATCAATGGAGAGCTTCTTGTGAGGATATCTTTTGGAGTATTGATGGAGAGCTTCTTGAGCATTTTTGGTGTGGTACACTTGAGAATATTGAAGATATATAGGTGACTGAGGTAACCAAAGGATATCTAAGCCGAATTTCAGAGGGAAGGTGAAGAAAAGAGGGCCAGAATTCAAGGGAGGATAAAATCTTTTCATGATGCTTTCTAAGGTATGTTATTTACAGGTCATCTCACCATTTTTGCAATAATTTTTTTTCTATAATTATTCAGACCCTGATATTGATATTCCATTGAGTAAACATATCCAAGTATCTGTGGTAAAAAAATCATCTTGTGGGTTGTTGTATGTTTGGATATACACTCCGTGGAAAATAGGGTTTGTGGCTAGTCTTGAAACTAGTCTAAAACAAGTGTTTCGGGTAAAAATGTCTTAACTTATTCATAAAAGATCCAAATTTAGTGAGACCAATTGTGTTGGTTATATTATAGTCTGTGGTATTCTTTGTAATATTTTCAGATCGATTCAACAAACATTCCATGTGGGGCATGCTCTAGAAGGTCATGCTCTAGAATGAGCCAGAATTCAACAAGGTTTGCCATTTTTTCTATAACTCGTTTTGTGAGAGGTTCCAAGTAGTGACACCTGGATAAATGGAATAAAACACACTGAAGAAAATTGTGTATCATTTTCATATATTTATTCATTACATGTACAAAGTTATGATTATTTAAAGTTAGGGTTGTTGACCCAAAACTAGTCATGGTTGAGACAAACAGTTGATGAGTTGGCACATACACGAGGTGTATAGTTGATGATGTTGGTACATATTGATGAGTCATTTTTTATGAGTTGTTGACACACGATTGGTGTATACTTGGTACATGGTTGGATGCACTTTTTTATGGTACAGGTTGATTACAGGTTGTTTGGCACAAGTTGGTGCATGGTTGATGCACTTGTTTATGGTACAGATTGATATCTGTTGAGGATTGTTGCCTCATATTAGTTGGTGTTGAGGGTGTAAGATGAGTCTTGCATTGTAGAGCTGGTTCTCTTGTACAGTTGTACTCTATTCAGTTGTTGCTGAAAAACCCCAAGGATTGTAGTCTGTAATAAAAAAGAAAATTGTACATACATATTGTGTTCTTTGTGTTCCTTGTGGTGATGACTTGTTGATGATATATTGCTGATATCTGTTGCTGATATGTGTTGACATTTAACTGGTTACAAGTGACAGCAATGAGTAATGAGTTAATGGTGATTTTTAACTAAGGAGTTTTTGGAAAAAGAGCCCTACACTTTTCACCCCCCCCTCTTAGTGTAGTCGGTGTGTCCAACACTCAACATGCCACTTGTGAGAATTGAACCTAGGTGGGGAGGATACTGATCATTCCTCCCAACCACCTGATCTAAACCCAATTTATTCTATTACAACCTACTTGTGGCTATGGATTGGATGACTCATACTGGAGAGGAATTGGAGTAATAAAATCTAGAAGCTCTATGCTTGTGAGAATATTAAGGTCTCCACAATATGGTATTTTCTATTTGTTGAAAATGGCGTAAGCTTCACTTTCAAGTGACTGATATTATATTGCATCATCAATTATATTTTTAGGTTTGGTTAAGGGAGACCTTGTATACACTGGCTCATAACTTGAGTTGTGTATAAATACACAACTCATTTGTTATTGATCATCAAGTAATTTTTTCATTCTTAATAGTGTTTTGCCTAAGGGAACCTATCAAGTGTATTTCACACTCTTGTGAACATGTTTATTTCTCTGTAGTAAAGTCCTTTATCCAAAGGAACTTTCATTCTAAGGCAAAGAAATGGGCCTTCAAAAAATCTAATGGGCACTTCATTCCAATTGCCACAATATAAAATACATTTGGGGGGAGGAGAGAATAAAAATTCCCACATAGGCCCATGTACTACTAGGTCTAATATGCAACTCAAGATAGAAAAGCCATGGGTTGCATATTTGAGTTCCAATATTCAAAATGCCAACCAGTTGCTTGAATTCCATCCTTTAACCTTGCAAATTTAATGTGCATATCACACCTTGGTTGTGAACTTGAGATATGAATCCTCATATTACAACATCAAGGTGCATATCAGAGCTAGTTTTAGATGGCTTGGTTCTTCCAAGATCAAAATTCAATGCATTTCTATGCATAAACACACATAACAAGTATTGATGGATCACCCTATTACACACATACCAAGTATTGATGGCTAGATCAAAGCAGAGAACAGATTTGCAAACCTCGCATTGTGAACAAAAACAAGAAGACAAGGTCCCCATTTCCTGCTATATACAAAATAAAATGCAAAAACGAGCACTATAATAATATTGAGAGGATTATTTGAGTTACAATACCATACCAAATGTAGAGGAACCAAAATGCACATTTCTAAAGTGCCTCAACTCCTTGGATTTTCTAATGGATGTTTAATCCTTTGCAAGACCCAAATTTCTTCCTAGCCCTTCCATATCCATCCTTTCCTTGCTTGTTTGTAATGTACTATGAATGATCGTTGGTTTAAAGGAAAAATTATCATTTCTCCTCTTTGATGCATTCCCCCCTTCTCTCCTAAGGGCTACACGACCTCCCGGTCTAGGATCAATCAAGAAACTGAGTCTAATTGACTCTCCGGGTCTCTGATAGACCCTAAACCCACTTACACATGTCCTTTTTCCAAAGACTTAGGTCGTATGAGACCCGCGAGCCCTCTCTTGAGTGTTGTTCAAACCTCAATTCCAAACGAGTGCTAGCTCTCCTCTGGCTAAGCCCTTTCCTTCACATGACCATGGATGTGACCACTCGCCTGATCAAAAGGTGCGTCACGACTTCGCGTATTGGGCCTTTGCATGTGAGTCACTTTGACTCTCCCGACCTCTGAAACCCCGAAATACTAATATTTCAGAGTGCCAAATCAATGGTCCACAATCCCCGTGAATCAATGGTCCCGATCTCCTTTTCGCCTATTGGGACTTCACGTTTCGCGAAGTTGGAGGACTACTCACCTCCCTTCTCCCAATATTCAAACTCCCGATATCTCCCTAGAAACTAACGTTCTAGATTTCTCCTTGATCCGACGAATCAAATCAAATCACGAACTCGGATTTCGTGAGTTCCCAAAACCCCTACTTCCGATTTCCCGAGTTGCGAACTCCCGGCAAGACCAGATCTACGGTTCAACACCCTCCTCCGATCAACAACTGTGATCAAATTGTGATTTCGCGATCCACGAATTATTATGACTCTGCCTTTGACTTCTCTGATTGATGAGTCAACAAAACACTGATCTCTCGCCATGTGTCCCCCTTGATGGACAGTTCCAATGATTTCATAATTTTTTAACCCCGCTCCTCCTATGTTCTTTCAAAGATTATCGTCAGTGCACTTTACCTTGATCGGGCGATTACGATTCCTTTGCGCTCAGACTGAACTAATGAGATGTTTCCTCCTATGTGCTTACACCTAGTTGTCTCGACGCTGATCGGACGGTCCAAATATTTCCCCTTGAGCTTGTGCTTTCTTCAAACTTAGAATATTTTCAAAGGATTCAAAGGCCTCGACCTTTGTCCCTCCTATGATTCCATGTCTTGGATCTCGTTAAAACTTATGAAAAGTGTTATTCCTTCTGATCTTGGTCTTGTGAATACTTCGACTTCCTGCGCACTCAGGGATTTCAATAACTCAGATCTGAAGGATTTCGCGAAAAGAAATTCCTCTCGCCCTCATGGTGTCCTCCTTTTCTGGTTGTTCAACTTCTCGCAAAGTCCCTTTGACACTTAGTCGAATCTCGGATCTGTGCACTCCTTGCACCATATCTTTACGTAAGGTTCAAATTATTGCGGACGACTATGCACGCCTTGCACCAATCTCTTTGTACTCCTTGCAAAGGGAAAGTTTCATTCTATCTCTTCTAAGCTTCATAACCAAAACAAATTCCTTCAATGCAGTCCTTGCGTTCTGTGTGCACACCTTGCACCACTTTCAACAGAAGAGAAACAATTGAAACTTCTCCTAACATTCACAGTTCCATCTACTCATAACGAGATTCATTCATTCATTCATGAAACACAATAAAAGGGAATTGAAAATAATGTCCACAACATGCATTGGATCAATTTTTCCTCTGTTATATTCAAAGTGAAAATGGATACAATTGAAATAAAAAAAAAAACAACTAAAAACTGAAATCTCCTACTAACTTGCGGTTCTCTAATTTGTAGCTATCTACCCTGTAGCCATCCTCATTTGGGCGTACAAAACCTCTATTTATCTCAGAGGGTTCATAGGTTTCCCCTAGCTACTTATCTACATCACAACCTAACCTACGACTATTTTAGTCCAGTCGCATTCCAGAGACAGAGTGGAAACTCCCACTTCGCTCACGATCACTCAAGCGTGCCTCAAAAGATTATTTCGACGCTGAGTTAAGGCGTACTTCAAAATGTCTGCTGCAACTGCCAGCGTTGAGGTCTCGTACAGATTCTCAGACGCTGATAAGTCTTGCTTCGCGTGCTTGCCAGCGATGCTCTTGCATCACTCTTCTCAAAGTCCATCCCTCTTTATTTGTATTGGTCTCTAGATGGGTGGTGGGTAACTATGGTAGGAATCTAGTAATTTTAAAATGGATTTCCCCTAATCGATTAAAGAAAATTGTGTATTTATGATCATTTTCATTTGTAATTAGCTATGAAATTAAAATTTATCATAGGCGATTGATTGGTTCAAACTCAATAGAGTTTAGGACCTCGACAATTAAGCACTTATAGGAGTTTTAAGAAAACAATTGTAATTTTCTTACTGCATAAAATGAATAAAAGATGGGTTTATGTTAATTTTTTTTTTTTTTACTTTTTAATGTTGTGATAATGAACAATCAAATCTTTAAAACTATATTTTTGATATTATATGTTGAATCTTAACTTTTCTTTTAATTTTCTTTATTAACTTTATCCACCCATTGATGTAACTTATCTTTTCCATCCAAATTGTAAAACGTACTTTACTTCTCTTGGTGCAACCACTTTACTTCTCTTCATGAAACCTTAAAAATGGTGGCTTTGCTCTCATACACAACCTTGCAAGAAACAACCATTCATTTTTCTTTCATATTTGTGAATATAAGTGAATTTAATGATCTTGTATTAATATTCGTTGAAATTCAAATTTAATCCTTAAAATTTGTTCAACTTGGTGACTTAGGTTAAGAGTAGGCCAAACGTGTTGTTGTTGATGTTCATGATTCTACAAATCATTTTATAAGAGGATGCCTTTCTTGGCAAATATTTTTCCTGGAAACCTAGACTAAAGGCTAACTTGACCACTAGGGGGTTGGTGTTGATATTCACTAGAAATAGAGAGAGAATTGAATGGAACCAACACAAACTTATATTTTGCAATAAAGAGAAGCACAAACTAGCACTAGGGTAGCACAAACTTGAAGAGAAATCAACCAAGAAGAGTGAAAACCTACAAAGAGAGTGAACCCAATAAGTGTGGAAAAAAGAAATAAACCCAAGCACAAGAGAGTGTAATACTTGATAGGAGCCCTTAGGTTATTCACTTATTAAAAATGAAAAATAATCATGATGATCAATTACAAATGAGAGTTGTGTATATATACACAACTCAAGAGGTAGGGCACTTTCCCTAAGAGGATTTATGAGCTTATATGTGCAAATTCAACCTTAGCTAGACCTACAATATAATAATGATTACAATATAAGGTCACTTGTAGTCAAAAGTGAAGCTTACATTGTTTTCAACATCCCCCTTAAGCTAAACAGGGGTCTATGAAGAAATATGATCAATACAATTGAGAGTGGGTGTATAAATACCCAACTCATTATAAGGCTCAACATGGCCGAAATACAAATGAGAGTTGGTGTATATATACTCATCTCAATATAAGCTGGCCGAAATAAAAATGAGAGTGGGTGTATAAATAACAACTCAATATGAGGTCAATCTTTTTTGAAAATAAAGATAATACATCTATTTTCAACATCCCCTCTTAATCTGAATAGGGGGCCATGAAGAGAAGACATTCCATCATAGATTCACATCTCTCCTTAATGCTAAATAGGGGGTACATAGAGAAGGTAGTACATATTATCCCCTTGGATGCCATATCGCCCACACCCATATGATTCCAAAACTAGTGAAAGTGATCTCTAACATAAGTATAGAAGAAGAAGCTTTTGTATGATATGATTCAAATGAGTCATCAATAGGTCATTTCCATCAAAATTATAATTTTAAGGAGAGAGAACCACTAAAACATGTTGAGAATCATTTGTAAGAAGCAGTGAAAAAGATTGAACTTCATTAGAGGAAGTACTTAGCTCCCCCATGAGGAGCGGCCATAAGCTCAAAATTGTCACTATGAACCAACTTATGAGGCTGATAAGAATGCTTCACATTACAATAATATGTGGCAACCACTTTAAAACCATCATCTATAACCTTTATAACACATTGATCTAACCAAATGATCACTTTCTCTACATCGTGTAGTTGTCGATAAATGGATAGGAAGGGCCCATTTGCGAAGTGCATAATTGGATGTACATTATAAGTTGAGTCCATTAGTTTCAACAATAGTGCAAAGAAGAAGGCTTTGTAAAGTATTAAAAAATTTTCCTTGATAGACCCAAGATTAAGAGAGGTATCAATTTCTTCCGAATCAAATCTGTAGTTTTCCACCTCTTGCTGCATAAAAATGAAGAGAGTGTAGGCCTTGGAGGAGGGTTGAATGTAAGGAAGCTGTAAAAGAGATGATTGGGTTTAAACCCTAGGAAAAACCCTAAAAAAGAGATGATCCAAAAACCCTAGTTCCATAGTTGCAATGAAGCCTTAAGCAATGCCACTTGCCAAAAATATTTAGATCAACTATTAAATTGAGTAAGTGAGGTTGAAACTCGCTTTGATACATTGTTGAGATTTATAAGAAATAGAAAGAATAAAATGAGTCAAATACAAACCCACATTTTGCAATAGAGAGAAGAATAAACCAACACTAGGGCAATGCAACACTCGAAGAGAAATCAATCAAGAGTGCAACCCTAGAGAGAGAATGAAGCCAAGAAAAATTGTGCTAGAGAGAAATAAACCCAAGTACAAGAGTGCACCAATTGATAGGTTCCATTAGGTGAATCACTTTATTAAGTATACCTCCATGTGAAGTCATCCATGTATACCTCCACACAATCATGAATACGATCAACAAATATCCCTAGTACTTCTCGTTGAAATGTGGCAGGAACATTACACAATCCAAATGGAAAGACCCTACATGCATAGGTTCCCCAAGGACAAGTAAAGGTAGTCTTGTCCTAGTCCTCAGGTGCTTTGAGAATTTGATTATACTCGCTATATCCGTCTAAAAAGGAGAAATATTTCTTTCTAGACATGGTATCCAAAACTTGGTCAATGAAAGGAAGAGGAAAGTAATCCTTCAGAGTGGCTTTGTTGAGCTCCTGGAAATCAAAACAAATTCTCCATTTCCCAGTCACTTTCTTTGGAACAACTACAAGCAAGGATACCCACTTACTGTCAGAGATAGGATAAATAAATCTGTCATTTAATAACTTTTGGATCTCCTTATTTACTATATCCTTGAGTGTTGGGTTCATCCTTCTCTGGGGTTTCCTAACATGTGTTACTTCCCCCTGGGTATATATGTGATGGATACATGTATCAGGGTGTATACACTTCATGTCATTGTATTCCCAGGTGAATGCCCCTGATTGCTCTTTAAGAATACTTACTAACTGTTTTTGCTCGTCTGCATCTAGCCCATAGTTTATATGTAAAAATTTTCCTGGACTAATCTCATAGGGCATGGCATACGATATGACAGACTCATTTATATCGAAGATAAACTTTGTTGAAGAAAGAATGGATGGGTCCAATTGTTCCTGAAATTATTCCACAAGCCTGTACTCAAATTGGGGAAAATATTGTGGAAAATCAACACATGTGATAGCAGAAATGAACTAGTTTAACACATTTTCCATTGTGTGCTCCTGAAGTGCCCATGCATGGTCACTTGGAAACAAGGGTTCTTCCCAGTCCTCATTCTAGTATGGACATTAAAGCAACAATAAATTCTCCATGATAGGCTGGGCTAGAGGGTATATGGTGAGCTTCTGGATAGAAAGTCCATTTGAGATGGTTATTTCTCCCTCTCTACAACCAATAAATGCATTGGTTGTGGCTAACGAAAGTCTTCCCAAAATAATAGGACGACCTTTGGTAGGATCCTTTGAGTGGATGATAAGGAAGTCTATTGGGTACTCCCATGGGGCTAAATTAACTATGATATCATCTAAAATTCCTTCAGGTATAACCCTGGTCTTATCTACTAATTCCAAAATGGTTGGGGTGGGCCTAAGAAGAGGTTTTAACTGTAGTTCCTCCAAGGTAGTAATGATCATAACATTGATGTCTTCCCCTAGGTCTATGAGAGTGTTCCCAATGGAAACCTCATTAATGGTTATGGTCACTACGGGGTTTCCCAGGTTCCCATATTTTGCTACCTTAGGCTGCTCTGATATGTAGTAAGAAAGTTCTCCTATCAAATGTACTATTGGAGGATCCTTCTGCTTCCTACCTGGATTTCTTAATACACAATTATTTGACTACCTTACTGTAGATTGGAATATCCTTAATGGCTTGTAGCAAGGGAATATTGACACAAATATTCTTCAATTCATTCAAGATGTCAAATTCTGGTCAGGTGGTAGGTTTCTCGATTACTAATCTTTCTGGATAAGGAGGGGCCTTCGTAATTTGTGAAGGTTCATTTTGGGGAAGCTTGGGTTATTGGTTCTTAGGAATAATAACATATTCCCACCTAGTGTCATCCGTGGGTTGTTTGGGGGTTTCCTTTTCTTCTTCTTCTTGGATAACTACTGAAGGTCTCTGTCTGTCCATAACTTTTCCTGACCTTAGTTGAATCTCCTGCAATGGAATAGGATAAATAAAATACGTCAGGAAGGCCTGCATCTCAACATTGTGAAGAGGTTGACTGGGCTTATTATTAGGATTGGGCACTGGTTGTGCTGGTAATAATTTCAGTCTTGGGGATCTTGCGTTCCGATATTTTTGCGGGTTTTTTTGTGGAATAAGAGGTAAAGGTGGTGGGATAAAACCTGACAGAAGCTGTAGAATGTTCGGTGAAAACTGAGGGTAAGGATGGTTGGGAATAGAGACAAGTGGAGCTTGAGGGTACCCTTGGTTATGTCCTCCTCTCGATTGTTGAAGCCAAGGATGTTGGTATTGTGTAGATAAATTTTTCCAACTTGGTGAGTTCCACTATTTTGGCTATTGATAATAGGGTGGAACTTGAGATTGTGGATCTGGGTATGTGGGATGATTCCTAGGCTGTCATGGACTCCTAGGTGCATAAGAGGATTCCCCAGGATCCCCACTCATATATATAGCTAACAAATCGAACATTGATGGACATTTTTTAGTTAAGTGGTCTTCCGTGCAGAAGCCACAAACTAAAATTTTATCTAATGGGCATTCCCTTGAGGAATGCTTCCTCCTGCATCTTGGGAAATATATTCTCATTGCTGCATTTTCCTCCTCCTATTTCTTTTTAATCTTGAGGGTGTCAAATTGGGAACCTATTGTGCTTACGATATCTGTTTTGAAATTCTCTAAAAGGTTCCCTATCTCTGCTCTCGTGATAGCACCTGAACTAACTGGTTTTAAATTTATATTATAAGGGTCACGAACATTCTTTCCTGTTTTAGCTCTACTTCTCGAGTAATTATTACACATTTCACATATTTCGGCAATGGTTTATGGGAGATGTCCCCTGATGCCATCAGTTTAAGTATATCCAGGTATTCCTCTGAAATTCCCTTAAGGAAAAGAGCCTTAACTGCATCATCTGGAAGCTCATGATATTTTGATTTCTGGGAGATATAAGCAAACCGTTCCATATAATCCTCGAGATTCTCATCTTCTGACTGTTGGATTTTTAAAATGTCATTATGAGACTCCTTGGTTTTGCAGTAGTCTTGGTACTTTTTAAGAAATACATCTTTCATGGCTTCCCAAGACCTAATACTAGATTCTCCCAACCCCATGAACCATCTTAGTGCAAAGTCCTTGAGGGTGGCAGGAAAGAGTTCTAGTTTTTGGGCATCTTGTAAGTAGTTGTAGCTTCTACACAATATGTCGAACTGAAATAGGAAGGTATCTGGATCTTCACTACTTTTACCCTAAAAGGTGGGCAATGCTGAAAGGGGAATATTTTTCATATTGACATTTGGTGTGGTGTTCAAAATTGGAAACCCGAAGGTAGTTTCGGTTTGGTTTCTAGCTTATTCTTCCTCCCCGTGTCTTACATTGTTATGATCCTCCTAATCATTCATACTGGCTTGGTTTCCAAAAAGAGAGTACCTAGGTGGTTTTATCCTTGAAGAGAACAAGGTCTCCCAAGGTTTTTTTCTAAGAAAGGTATCTCTCTGATGGGAAGGTCTTCCTACTTCTTGGATATCTAGGACTCTACTCGAGCTAGTTGAGATGATTGGTGCCAAAGTTTCCGTGTCAATTTGAGAGAAACTTATATTGGCTGAACTACCAAACAAATTATTCACCTGTTCATGGTCTATGATATCTTCAAAATTAGAATCTCCTGATGGTGGTAAGAAAACAAAGGTTGTATTGTTTGGTTTTGCGGAAGGCTCGAGTGGTCTTGCCTCCTGTCCCACTATTACTGATGTTTCAATTTTTTGTTCTATAGTTCTCACTGTCTTAGTCTCTTTAGAGACTGCTTTAGATATTTGGGTTGAGCTAGTTCCTTTTTTTCAATATCGGTTTGTGGAATTTATGAGTGGAATGTTCCTTCCCCCAAAAAGATCGAAATGAACCTTGGTTGAAAGGTATGATTTAGATTTAATGTATCTACCTTTTGGGTCTCTAGGTCTATTCATGAAAGCAAACAAAAAAGAAAAACTACCATTGGGTTTGGGGGAACCTGCTATAGCAGATGCCCAGGTTCTTACCTCTCGTCTTAAAGTTCCCCCGCCACCAAACTAATGCTAAGGTTTAGAAATGATCTATATCCTAATTATTTCCTACCTTGAGACAACTCCCCGACAACAATGCAAAAAATGATGGGTGTTCTATATGCACTAAAAACCCTCAATTAAATTGTCAACCCGAGGTAAGTAAACTTAGATTTGTAGCACTATATGTGCCAAGGTAGAAAGGGTAGAGATAATATAGTCTAACTAAGGAAATGGGCTATCTAAGGGCTAATCTACTTAAGCAAATAATATCAATGATCAAACCCTATCAAGGAACTTAAACTATTTACCCTAAGTAACTTTTGAACAATGGATCGATGGATTGTCCTAAGAGAGCAAATGAAAACCCTACTTTGAGCAAGTTAACCTAATCAATATAATGAGAAAAAGCAAGCCATATATTTAACTTAATCAATAAAAACAACAAACTAATCTAATTAACCTATTCAAACTCAATGAGCAACAACAAGTAAGAAAATAAACAAGCAAGCAACTACCCTACTAAAACTTATCCATCAAGTAAACTAATAAGCACTCAAATAACTAACCTATGGAAGCTTCTGCAGCAAGTAAACTAATCAAAATCACTCAACAAGTAACTAATCAAATTAATAAGCAAGTGAATTCTATTCTTAAGATAAACTTCATAATTACTTCTAATCTACGAAAGGAAATCTTAATCTATTGAATTAAGAACACCATGAAAATATTCAAATATTAATCAACAACTACTCTTTAATCTACAATAATAAGAAAACTATTCTTTAATCTACAATAGCAAGAAAACTTCAAATATAGTGTTGATGATTATGTGATCCAGATTTTATGAGAAAAAAGAAATGACTACAGATTATTAACAAATGCTTAACATAGAATAATAGAGATACAATAAAACTGGTTTTCTATTCAATAAGGAAATAAGCCGAAACTGTAAAATGCAGCGGAAAACAAGCTTACTGGAATGGTGGTGGCTTATCTATGAGAAGAGATGTGACGGCTGTGCTCATTCACAACAAGATCATTACAATGAGGCTTTGAAGGCCTTTTTACAATAAACAAGAGTTTCAAAAACCCTAGACATCCAGAAACCTAACCATAGGAGATGAAACGCAAAGAGTCATGTGAGCCCCATTTGGGTAAGTCAGTACATCAACTTCCCGGTGTCGTAACTTTTGCATACGATCTCTGTTTTAGGCGTATGATATCCCGTTGGAAATATCTATTCGAGGAATACAACAGTTTCCAAAAATTTCATGATGAAATTCTTTGACTACAACATTCCCAAAAGAACGTCATTTAGGGCCTCAAAACATCTCTGAAAGTTCAGAACTCGAAAAACTGCTAAAAATAGTAAGTTACGAAAATTGCCAGAAAGCTGTTTTGAGCCAGCTGGAAAAGGTTGGTGGCCACCGATATCCACCTGGATCATTATGTCTTCGGTGTATTATGACATCACGATGACATTTAAAAATTAACGATAACTCCAGAGGGATAAACTCAATATTAACTTCTATAGAAAAGTGAAAGGTATGAATCACACAATCTAATGAGAACTTGGCCATTATAGAAGAAACATCAACTAACCTAAAAATCCATTTGATTCTTCAATTTATGCATGAGTCATCAACAATAGGGATATACTATTCTATTTAATTCAATTTCATTTTTATGCTAATGTAAGAAAATTCACACTACTATAGATTTACAACTAAGAACTAAACTCAAAATCAAACTTCAAATTAAAATTGCGATCTAGATCTAGAATGGAAATTGCATGAAGTAAACTAAACTAATCCTATTCTTAACAATTTAAATTGCAAGTGGAAATACTCATAAAAACATAACTCAAATCCTATTTCTATTTCAGCATATGTTAAGAGAATTAGTAAGCAAACTAATTGAGCAAACTAGATAAGAAAATTGAGAACTGAATTCAAAGCTAACAACTAATCATCCATCGAAACCTTGTCAAAGAAAGCATTAACTCAATACTTTATTTTAACTCTATTTTAACTTCTATTTAAGCATACAAAAATTCTAACTATCATTTAATCATACACCGGGGGTTAGTGGCTTAAGCTTAAGCTAATTCCTATTTAATTAAAAAGACATGGCATATTAACACTATCCTTCATAAGAAACCTGCAAAAAGGAAATTGAACAATTAAGCTATGATTAGTAAACACAACAAGTAAAAATGATAAAAGCACATGTACATGAAAATCAAAGAAATAACAATTACACTACTCAAATTCACAAGCTAACTAAGTAAATATTCACGCAGACCACCGGTGCCCCCCCCAACAGGTCGTGGCTACTCCTCAACAATGAATCACGAGCTCAAGCAACACAAATTTGGCATTTAAATTCAAAAACAGAGTCTTACACAAGTTTATGGAAAATGTCTTGAAACAACAAAAACGATGCTAGCTTCACAATTCTGAACTTAACTATCCTTAACTATTTGTCTGACCACTTTTGTGGTATTTATAGAGGTTACAAGTTGAGAGGTCGACCACTGGAAGGGTCGACCTCCTATAAAAACATTAAATTACACTAAATGCATTTTAACCACCGGTGTCTTCTAGAAACCAAGCGAGCCAATTAATGCTCAACATAAAAACCCAATCCAAGTTGTTAGAAGCTCAGTAGCTGGAGGCCACGAGCACGAGAAAAACCCATGTCGTTGATTTTCCCATCACAGGTCGTCGATATAACAACCTCCAACTCACTCACGGTTTTAGTGTAGGATGGAGTGCCAGACGCAGTGCTGGATGGAGTACTGGATGTAGTGCCAGATGGAGTGCCAGACGCAGTGCCGGATGGAGTACTGGATGTAGTGCCAGATGGAGTACCGGATGAGCTGATGGATGGAAAAATGCCATGCAATTTTTCCTTGTGACACACATATCGTACATTATCTTATTGGAATCATTAAATCATCCTAAATTAAACTTGAAACCATCATAAAACATCAATCATATGTACCTGGTATAAGTTATGGCGATTTGATATAAGAATCCATCAAAACTCTTCAAAATAGTAAAATACACACATAATACTAAACAAAAAGGATCTAATAATCATCATCAATTTAACCAAATCACGAGCCCAACAACATACACATACCTTTTCATCCATTGCTCGTCACTCATATGAGGGTTTCTATTCTCTTTCCAAGAAAATTCTTGTTCTTTCCTTTCTAGCTATTCGATGATCTCTTTCTTAGTCGGCCTCCAAAACATTCCCTCAATCACAGATTCTAGGTCCTGACAACATAACCATTTGTTGGTGCACAATTTTAAGACCCTAGGTTCAATTTATCTAACGAAAAAATCCTGTAGACACCGACCCTTTGGGTATCACGTGCATGCAAGTGAAGTCTCACTCGAGGCATTTATTGGGGCTGCAGGAACCAAGTTTCTGTAGTTATGAGGAGATGTGAGGCCATTAGCATGTTCATTCTTACATATTTTCCTTGTGCACCATATTACATGTCCCTTCTCACTTGATTAATTAGTAACTTTAATTATGCATCCTCATCGTGACACACATTGCAACATAAACTATTCACTGTAACATTTATCTTTACTGTGCATCAATCATCTACTAAACAGATCTAGATCTAGTTATGCATAAGTAGAACATTCATGAACAATCATATAAAAAGACATTCAGACATAGAGTTTAACATGGTTCACCCAAACTTTGGGCTATGCTCATAATGTCTGATTTATTTATTATTCTTTTTGCAAATCATATCAGGCTTGCACACTGTGCTTACAATAGATACATCATGATGTACTCCATCTTTCCTAGACGCTCTACAATGCAAGCCTATATTTGCAAAACTCTCACTAAACCTTCATACATAGACTCTCTCTCATTCTCATTCTATTCTCTCAGTATCAACAACCTATTCTACCCTACCCATTATATATTTATACATAGAATTTAAGGCTCAAAACCCTATTCTCTTATCCCTCAAAACCATATGACAACTCATTGTCCGAGTGTGATTTTCCTATATTTGCGCCTACATTATGCTTTTATGCTCTCGACTTTTTTCCCTCCCACTTTTGCATGTCTACATGCTTTTGCATGTCCAGTTGTTGCCCTTCCTCCTTTTGCATGCGCCCTCATTCTTTGTTCTTCGAATTCTTCTTTTGCATGTCCAATTGTTGTCCTTCCTCCTTTTGCATGTGTCCTCATTCTTCATTCTTCGAACTGCCTTTCCAACACACATGGCACCTTCTATGGTCAATGGATGAGATTAGATCTCACCAACACTTTAGATCAATGGATGAGATTATTTCTCACCAACACTTTAGATCAATGGCTAGGATGTAATTTAATTCACTAATGCCAAAAACTTAGGCATTTAATTAAATTAAACTCATTTAATTATAAAAAGGCATTCACTTTGATAATTACTTTAATAAAGTGAATTTCCCAAGTCTTGAGAGGTATTAAGGATGTATTCCACATGTTATACAAAAATCTAATGTGGAAGTATGTGTCTGATGTTACAAACATCAAGACTCCCTCTTAGTGAGGAAGGTACTTCTCGAAGAGCCACCTAGAACTGGTTGTCCCTTTGACCCTGGAAAAATGTCACACACACGATCCTATACTAAGGAATCTTGTTGCTCCCACTGAACTGCTTCATCCTCAATGGAATCACATATCAGTGCATTGAAGTTTAGAAACTTTGTCGAAGGCTTTCTCTAACTCAATGCGCTCCTATGAGCCTCAACTTTCTCCCGAGCATCCATCAATTCCATATCATACATGTTGATGATTAAAATCACAACGAAGTTTTGCCTGCAAAGTGTTGCTAAAGCCTATTATTATAAAAGATAAATAATACTAGTAGGTGGGACCCCTTTGTAGATTGGAGATCAGATTTGGTTCTTATTTGATGTCGTGCTACTGTTCAACACTTCTTACTTGGTTGATGAGATCTTGTTTTTATTGGCGATGGATTGGTATTATTATGTGTTGGCTATATGTGTGACAAGTAAATGATGAATAAGGCATGTTATGTTCTAAGCTCTAATTTTATGTTACAACAACCTACGTTATTCATTGATACCATTGCTATCCATTCTTGGGACACCTGCACAACAAACATGTTAGTAACAAGACATAAGGAGCAGTTGGAAAAAGGCAAAAGAAATATAACAAATGCAAAAGGAATGAATCTAACCATGCAAATATACTACACTACATGCATCGAAATTTAATGGATTGTTGTTATCCTAGCTACTAAGTTAACAACTATGTGATTTATTGAGTTATATAGTTGATATGCATTATAATTATGTTACGGAATAAGTGGATATGGGTTGTGCTATTGGTTTTAATGGTTGATGGTTTCGAAACATGGTTTAATTAATTGAGTTAATGGAAGCTTGCTGGAGTGTACTAAGGAATTAATGGACTGGAGATGGAGGCAACGTGCATTTACTTCACGTCACCCTTACTCCTTCCATCAACCACCACCCTAGTCAGGCTATTATTAAAACTGTGTTGTTGTGGTTAGGCTCCGACTTTCAAGCAAAAAGGAATCGTTCGGCCAAATTGCATTTTAAGGTGTGTTGATTACATGTATGTCTTGTTTTTTGCATCCATGAGTCTGCTCTGGTTATGAAATGGATATTGGCTCGGATGTATTGGTTTTTGCTTTCCTTAAGTATGGAAACTGTGTTAATTTGTGATTTTTGGAATGAATCGTTGGTGGCTTTCACTGGAATAATTTTTGGAGTCGCAGTGTTATGGTAATCCTGAGTTTTAACAGCCATAGAGGCTCTCTATCATCCTTGCTGGTTTTAGTTGGAGGGTTTTGTTGGTATGGAATGGTTGGTTTTCTTCACGCATTCATACCCAGTCTTGAATTTTATGGGGTTTAATGGGTTTGAAATGCCTGGTATCACTACACATTATTTTCTTGGGCATTGGGTTGTTCATGCTACTGTTGGTCGTGCAATGGGTCATATCGCTTCTTCTCGTCTCTATTTCATCTTAGTGTTGTTAGTGGTTGGCTGGGAGATCCAAGGGGGTTATACCCTACGTGTGCTAAGTATCGTTACAAGGCCCAAATGGATCCTTTCTCCTTTGTTTATAGCTTTCTCCATCACGAGATTTGTCACCCTTCCCATGAAGTCAATTATGGGATTTCCTATGTGTGCACAATTGGTCTCATAGGTTTTCACCATCAAGAAGAGTCGACACTAGCCCCCCTGCATTAGTCCATAGAGAAAACCCTTGCTTCCTCAAGTCCATGTATTGATAGAGGAGACCATTATGGCATGTTGGGTGTACTGTTGGTAGTTATGGATTGGCGGTGTGTTGTTGATAGAGTGGAGTACTGGCTTGCCCGTTGATTATGTGATAGTGGTTTGGTTTTGGTATCTAGTCACTGCAATTATTATTATAATTGGATGGATAATCTCAACATGGTTTATTAGAATGAGTTGTTAAATCAAATACATAGTTGTTGTCCTTGTGTTTATTGAATTGATAACCCGACGCTGCTTTTAATTGATTAATGCACAATGATGCTTCGTGCTTGATGCATTGGTATGAGTGGCGTTCCTATAGCATGAATCAATGATTACTGTAATTGTGTGTTTTTAATGGCTAAATGATTATTGCAATTGGTGTGTTTATGACATTTCCATCCACTGTATATGTATGGTTGTTCGATTGCATCATCAAACATGGGCACAAATTTTACATAGTATGGTTTGGGTTGTAGTTTGATTGATTTGAGCAATACTGTTGATGCCTCCTTGTATTGGATTGATAGCTCGACACGATAGGTTGAGTTAATAAAACTGTGACTATGTGTTCTTAAAATTGTCAAATGGAATGTTGCAATCATGGCAATTATGGCATGGATATCCACTGTGGTTTTTATCGGTATTAATTGATTGTGCCATTAGACAAAGTCACAGGTTTTGAACATGGATTTATTGTGATTTGAACGATTGTTTTGTAAAATCGGGCCTGCTGTTGATGCCTCATTGTATTAGATGGATATCCCAACATTTTGAATGTTTAGAGTCAAAGAAAATTGGACTTGTACAATCACAGCAATACACTTATGTTTGGTCGAATGTTTTTGTGTATCCCACAACATAGCGTGAGTGAAGTGGTGATTGTTGTCTATGTGTTTAAATGGAAAGTCAAGGTCTTGCAATTTGGATATGAATTGTGGTGTCGAATGTACACTATGTATGTTAAATGGATACCATGATTTTTAACAGATAGGCACTGGTGCTGTGACAATATAACTTCGCTGCAATTCATTTTTTGATTAAAAGACAAAATCGAGCACGACATTTGTGTTTGTATTTGATGATTGGTATAATTCGTGGGAAGTGGTTGATTTTGATGCTGGAGAGAGTGGAAATATTTACTGGTTATGCATTTGGGAATTGTTTGAAAATATTAATGGATAATTGAGAGGAGTAGAGCTCCCCTACAGACTGTTGTGGAATGCATACTGTCTGTTTTGATGATACTAGGTTAAATATTTGATTACAATAGTGAGAAAGTTAAATATGCAAAGTTGTTTGGATAGGACACAATAATTGTTTGGGGTCTCGGTGGTCATTTGGTTGAAGTGTTTCCTTTTGCAGAATGGTTTTATGGATCGCCGAATTAATTTTATGAATTGTAATCGCTCTCTTTCCCTACCATTATTTCACTTTCCGCTAATTACAACCCCCTTGCTTTCCCACATTCATTTTTCACCCTCTGTTCTAAAATTAATTACAGTCACGAAAAATTATGTATTGAAATAGTTTAAAGTCATGGGATTACAGTGGTGTTCTTGTTGGTTGCATTACAGTTGATTGTTGTGGTCTTTGAGCAGTAACCCTATCCCCCCCCCCCTCATTTTATCATTTTTTGCTTAATACAAGCCCCTCACATAACCCAAGACCTTTTGTTCACCCCCTGCTCATTGACGACAATTAAACAATTTTTATGGATTGGATTGCATGAGCCTGATATGTTTCTGAGCCAAAATCTATTTCATATTTTTAAAGAGTTATCATGTATGGTTGTTTAAAAGACTATTTTCTAATCCATCATGCATGCATGAATGAGTTTTTTCAGCCGAGGTAGCCATGGCAGAGGCAACCGAGGGAGAGGTAGTTGGAATAGAGGCCCAAGAAGGCCAAGGTTCTCCATACAGTTTAATGCTGACTCACAAGAGCTAGGATAGTTGTTTCAGGTCGTATTTTTCAATTGGATTGGGCAAGGAATAGTCCAACATAGGTTTGAAAGGCCTTCGTCCCAAGCTCCACAATCCCTTGGTATTCCCGTGCCCCCTCATGTCTCATTGCAACCTGAGGTTCCTGAAAATGATGGATGTAAAGCGATTTTCCATCCAACAGTCTCCCAACATCATGGCTGGCCCAATTTGTCCCTACGTGCTCCCCCGCCTATTAACACCATTGTCCAAGATGCACCTGTTCATTCACCAGTTCAGTCCTCTCATGCTAGCAAAAGATTGAAAACTGAGGCCCACCATTCCCTTGACAAAGGAAAAGCCACTGTTGCCCCTTCCTCACCCTCCAATGAATTTGATAAATCCGTGTCTTCCCGGATGCATTTGAGGGATGATTGTTCTCATGTGATCAACAAGATTAGGCCTAAAGGCTCAACGCAGCCAAAGGAAAATTCAGGAAAATCAAAGGGTGACAACAACAATCAAGGAAATATTGCATCTTAGAGTGGGAAATATGGCTTTTAAGTTTTTTTTATTTGATCTATTATTGATGACATTTGACTTCAAGAAATTTTGGACAACATGCTTTATTTTTGTATATATGAGTAATGCATTTTTTAAAACAATGTCAATTATAAATGAGACAAATTGTCAAATGTGCATGTGATGATGGTAGTCACAAGGAGAGTTGTTCTTGCTTAATTGACTAGTTATGTTTTAATTGTTAAGAGCTAATGGGATTTACAAGGGGTCCCACCTACCAGTTATTATTTATTTAAAACCCTTATTATGAATTATTACTTTTCCCCCCTTAACTAAAAAGTTGGTTGAGTTATCAGTTAGCTTAACTAATGAGGTGGTTCAACTGATTCAACCAATTCTAATTTGCTTAAAGGAAAAAAGAAAGGGAGGAACAAGAGGATGATAGAAGGAGAGGCATACTAAGGTTTTCTCTTTGAGTTTATGTTGAGATAGTTATGTTTTCATCCATTCCTTAATTTATCATAATCCTAATTATATTTTATGATAACATGGTCTTATTGTAGACAACAACATTCGGGGCTGAATTACATCATTCAGACACTTGTTTTTCAGAGGTGTTGATCTATCTTTGATAGTCTGTGTAGACTTGTCTATTTTTGAATTAGTTTTCATGACTGACAAAGGCTATTGTGTAGAGTCGAGTGGGCAACAATCTGTGGCAAGCTGATCTAGCTTTTAGAGTTCAATTTTGGTTTTCTGTTAGAGGTCCTTTTGTATGTTCCATCGGGGATGTCTAAGTTTGACTTTGGTCTAAAATTTCTGTATGATATTTTGTAAGGAAAATGACTCTTTGGTGAATTGGAATGAAATAAAGGATTTCTTTATGTCTCATCTGTCTTAATTATCATCTTGGTGTCTTACTTCTGTCTTTACACTTGTTTTCAACAACTATTATATTTAGAAAGTCATATTAAAATGAATTTTCCAGCAAGCTTTTATTTGTGAAAAGACTAGCCTAAGCATTTGTAATTGATACTTGTGAGTTAGGATTTTATTTTTGATGGCTATAAACCTAGGGTGACATTCTCGTCTATTTTTCTTTAGCCAAGAAAAATCTGAAAATGCTTGAGTAAGATCATTTCATATCTTTTCCTCAATAATACCAACTGGGTTTCTTGATTGAACTGGAGGGGGATAACTACCTCTTCCCATTTGAAGGTTGAATCCTCACATTGGATGTCTGTGAACTCTACTCACCCTTTAGAGCCTCCCAATACTCATACTAACATCGATCCATGATCCAAGATACCCTTAGACCCACCTAAAGGCTTACCCTACAACCTGTAAACCTTTCCCTCTCTTATACTGAGAACACGAGTAGAGTCTATGTCAGATCCCTTCAGTCGAATAAGAACCTGACCATCCTCAAAAGAGACGGTGTATCCACTCTCCTCCATTGTAGAAACGAAGAGAGAATTCATTTTGAGTTCTGAAACATACAACACATTTTCCACCTATTGCAACCCAAAGTTTTGGGTCAATTTTTGTGTGAACGCACAAATAAAAGTTGTGTGCACTCATCTAGTAGTTTTGCAAGTGACTAAGTAGATGGACGAAAGAATTCCATAGTGCACGCATTGGACTGGGTTTTTTTGAGTAGCATTCCAAGTCTAAAGGAGGTCAAAGGCATGTGTTGGCTTGTAGTGGGTAGACCTGGGGTTAATCATCAATACACCAACAAAACCTTTAGACACTGACCTTTTCGTCATCACCTGTAGAGCAAGTGAAGTCTCACCCGAGGAATATAGAGGGGCTATAGGAACCAAGGTTTTGCAGTGATGAGGGGAAGTGAAGCATTATTCATGTTCTTACTACCATTTACTCATGTGTGTAGTTTCCATTACTTATCAGTTACTTAACACTTAATATTTTCTATGCGCGACTTCTACCACTTAACAATCAATCAATTACTAGATACTGTAGTGCACGATATTATAAGATCATATGTGAACAATACATTCAACATATTGTTGGTTGTGGAGCTTTATTATCTTCCTGTTTCGGATGTTCGTTTCAGCCGTTCTTGGACCCCATTCCTTAATGGGGGTGTGTGGGGGATTTCCCCCTAAAAACTGTCGCCAGGGGGGTCTAGGGGGAGGAGGCGACAATTTTTGTAACCCCCCCTTGGCAAGGGATTCGGGGGCAACGCCCCAAAAGTGAAATATTGGGAAAAATTTCCTTGTAAAATATTATAATTTCATAGTAAATATGGACCGTTCATTATAAGGTCACAGATATGACGATATACATTATTTTAGTTTTTTTTTTTCTCTAGAAGGAAACCCTCTCTTTTATGAGGGAATTGTATTGCGACTGTGTATTATTGAAAATATTGTATTTTGAGAGAGGAGACTGTGAGGAAAAGAAGATGAAGTTACAATGGGTGTGTTGTAGGTTGTATCCATTCATTTTGCTAGATAATAAAAAGGAAGGACCTGAAAATTTCTCTGGTGGACGTAGCCCACACTGGGTGAACCACGTATATCTCTGTCTCTATTGTATTGTGTATCTTCTGTGTTTTATTTCTACATTTATTTATTTATTTTATTTCTCCACGATCTTATTTTTCTAACAACTGGTATGAGAGAGAAAGGTAACTTACAAGAAAAGAGGGTTCCTAGTTCGAGTGGGAGCAATGGAGGAAGATGGAAAGTTTAGGGTCGAGAAATTTAACGGCCAAAACTACTAGTTATGGAGGATGCACATGGAAGATTATTTATATTAGAAGGATCTATTCCTACCATTGGGTGGAATAGAAAAGAAACCGACGACCATGAAGGATGAATAATGGGAGGTTCTTGATAGAAAGGCACTAAGAACAATACAACTGAGCTTGGCAACGTGGGTGGCTTTCAATATTTCAAAAGAAAAGACAACGAAGGAGTTGATGGACACATTGGATAAATTGTATGAAAAACCATTAGTGTATAATAATGTATTTCTAATGAAGATATTATTTAATATGAATATGTAAGAAGGCAGATCTGTTGCAGATCATTTAAATGAATTTAATACGGTTACCAATAAGTTAAGTTCTGTAAAAGTGGACTTTGATGATGAGGTCAGGGCTCTTCTAATATTGTGCTCATTGCTAGAAAGATGGAATGGCTTGGTCATGGTTGTAAGTAACTCTATCTCTAGTTCAAACACTCTAAAATTTGATGATGTTGTTGGTGCTATCCTTAGCGAGGAAATGCAATGGAAAATCACAGGTGAGACATCAGGTAATGCGTTAAGCATGGAGAACAAGGGAAGACAAAAGGATAGCGGAAAGGGCTCAGGGAACTATGAGAATTCTAGAAAGGGAATATCCAAATCCATACTAGGAAAAATAGAGTGTTGGAATTGTGGGAATAAATGACTTTGAAGAAAGACTGCAGAGCTCCAGAGAAACAAAGAGATGGACAATAGGAGAAAAATTAGGAAGCAAATGTAACAGATGATGTGTTAAAAGATGCTTTGATTCTTTTTGTAGATAATTTTTCTAAGTCTTGGGTAGTAGATTCATGGGATTCATTTCATGCCACACCCCATAGGAAACATTTTCTAGATTATGTTCAAGGTGATTTTGGACAGGTTCATTTGGGTGATGATGCACCATGCAAAATTGTTGGAATGGGTGAGGTACACATTAAGAAAAAGAATGGAAACCAATGGTTGTTGAAAGAGTTAAGACATGTTCCATATCTAAGGAAAAATCTAATTTCAATAGGGCAGTTGGAAAGCGAAGTTGTATATCTATATTTATAGATAAAGCATGGAAGGTCACCAACGGATCACTGGTGATAGAAAAATGAGAGAAGGTAGGTATATTGTATTTATGTATTCGTAATACTGATTTTTTTTTTTATCTCTTTAGCTTCTAAAAGAGTGGGTGCATAACTTTGGCATCATAGGCTTGGAAAAATGAGTGAGAAGGGGATGCAAATACTTCACAAAAGGAATTTGTTTCCAGATATTAAACAAATTGATTTGGATTTCTGTGAGCATTGTGTTTATGGAAAACAAAAGAGAGTCATATTTCTTAGAGTCAGAAAATAAAAGAAGAGTTAAAGGTTAGAGATTGTGCCTATATATGTATGGGGACCAACTCAGGTATCATCTCTTGGTGTCTCTCATTATTATGTTACTTTTATTAATGATGCAACTAGAAAATCTTGGGTTTATTGCATTCGAAAAATAATAATGTTTTTGATACTTTTAAGAAATGGAAATATTTGGTTGAGAATGAGATATGAAACATATTGAAGTGTCTCAGATCAGATAATGGATGTGAATATTGCAACACAGAGTTTGATGATTACTGTTCATACCATGGGTGATCAGAATCTAGACCAGGGGTCAAATTTTGCTAACAAATCAAAGTTCTCATAATTGCCTCAAAACGAATGGGTGCGTAGCCCTCGTCGTCACGAACCCAACACAACTCGAACGGGTTCAAACGAATGTCGGATGAGTGAGATATCACGATCTATACGATTTGCCAAACAGACAAAAAAAATTGCTGATTGTACAGTCCATACAACTGACGTGGTAGAGACCGTACAAATGACGTGGCACATCCATACGCTGAGATGGAAGTTGATGACGTGGAAATCGTTGATTGGTAGATTTTGGATGAATCCTGTTTTGACATGTGGCATCATTGTAGAAAATGGTTTGATGCCACGTGGCCTAGGCGTGTGTTGCCACATGGCACCTTTGTAATTTGGTTGTTAGTTCAAAAGTTTTATAGAGTCTGTGGGGGTCGAACCCTGGACCTCCACTACAATGCAAAGTCTTTGCAAAGTCTGCCCTGCCAACGTGCCACTCAAGTGTTTCTTAACACTATATGATTATATATATATTTAAGTTTGAAATGTGTATGGTTTGGGCGCGTCCGGGATGGGGCTTAGCCTCAGCCCCCGGTTTCAAACCACTACCATATGACCCTGTCATTTGCATGAAAGTCCATACGACCTGCCCACAAATTTTGGCGCGCAGATTTGTTTTTTTTGGAACGGTTACAACACCACACGCCTGCCACATGTCGCGCCCACAACAAATCTTGGAACCTAGCCCTTTTGTGCGGGAAACGAGGTCACATGGTGACCCATATGTCCACGGGTTTGGCTGTTAGGGGCTATGCGCACCCTAACCATCCTACAATTCGCACGGTTATACGGTTGTGCGCCCAGTGCTAGGTTTTAGCACGAGATTGAGCGCGTGAGCTAGGTTGGATGCACAGAGGTGCATTTTGGCGAATCAGAGACAACAAGCTTGAAGGAGTAAGATGGCAGGATGCCTAACTTCTTCATTTTTTGGTCAAGTGAGGTGCCGAAAAATCCCAGCTAGGGGTTTTTGCTGAATCCATTGGCACTGTTTTCAAAGGCATTTGAAGACTTCTTTTGCAGGTTTTTCACCATTGAAGTTTCAGGAAGCTCTAGGGAGCTTGAAGCCCTCATTGTTTGAGGCCATGCTCAGATGAGCCCAAGTCTGTTTTCTATGACTGAATAGTCATTTTTGGCTAATTATTATGCTCTGAACACATTGGGATAGGTTTCAGATCCAGTTGAGGACTTTTATAGGTGTTTTTTCCACAAGGAAGCTCAGGGAAGCTCAAGGCCACATGTAGAAGAGGTCATGCCCGGATGAGCCATGATCCATTTTCAGAGTTCTATTAGTCATTTCTGGGGTTTTTATGTATTCTGAACCCAATGGTACAACATGTGAATCCATTGGATTTGAGTAGTATCTTGTAAAATAATCTTTGATAAACTAATCCCAGAGAGCCTAGTCCATTGAAGGAGGCTCAAGGAGATGTAGCCCAGTTGGGGGTGAACTCCTTTATCATGTTGTTCTTGTTGTGAGTGTTTGCTGGTTATTATTTGATGCACGTTATTATTTGCTGTTGTATTTATGAAAACAACATATTTAATCTTACAAAGACCTCACACATAAACATTTAAAAGAAGATGCATAAACTTGGCACATAATTTATCTTGCATAACTAAGACATTGAGCAAGGTCCTGAAAAGTTTATTTTAATGAAGTAGAGGTGCTTGCATAGCATAAAGTCAGCCCCTATTTTCCAAATTGGGTATCGAATGGTTGTTTTCTCATGTGATTGCCATTGATAGCTAGAGATTTAGTTATTGGTATTATTGTGCTGCGTTTGTGTTGAAGTTTGATATCTTGCAAGGATGGGGAAGCTTCAAACATTGATAGTTCTCATACATCTTAGCCTTCATTATCCATGTTCTTTGACAAAGAGATGTTGAAGAGTTTGTAGCCATGAGAGATATGGTACAAGCTTTGACAAAGAGATGTTGAAGGAGTTTGTAACCATGAGAGATATGGTACAAGAGTTGTGGGAAGATAGAGAAGAGAGCATTTCCCTTCAAGAGCAGTTGATGGCCATGAAGGAGGAGAAGCACCAGCTTCTTGACAAGTTGCATGAGATGGAGACTCAACTCCATGAGGCAAAGGAAACCCTTACCAAGTACATGCATGAACATGAGGTATGTAATGTTAGTTTATCTTCAAACTCCTCTCAAGATGAATGCTTTGGTGTTTTTGAAAATCACACAAGAGGAATAGGGTCCAAGTTATTGTTAAAAATGGGCTATGAAGGTAGAGGTTTAGGCAAGAATGCACAAGGCATTGTTGAGCCTATTGTTGTTGAGGAGAGACCCAAGTATTGTGGTATTGGATATGAGCAGAAAGATGGAGCAAATTTCAAAGTTGAGGAGACAAGGGAAATAGTTCCAAGAACAACTTTTGTTGCAAGTTCAATCTCTCAAGCATGCAAAGTATGTGTTCAAGATGAATGCAAATGTATGAAACAAGAGAGTTGTGACAGCCATGAGGACAAGAACAGATTGTTTGGTCTTCAAAAGAGAGCTAGTGACTCTTCAAATTCACCTCCTCAAGAAGGATATAAAGGTGAATGTTCAAGAACTTTTGTTGCAAGTTCAATCCCTCAAGCATGCAAAGCTCGTGTTCAAGATGAATGCAAAAGTATGAAACAAGAGAGTTGTGACAGCCATGAGGACAAGAACACTGTTGTTGGTATTCAAAGGAGAGCTTGTAACTCTTCAAATTCACCTCCTCAGAGAGGCGATAAAGGTGAATGTTCAAGGTATAATTTTGCCTATCATTCAGTTTCTTTTGATTATGTTAAACATGGTAAATTTGCATGTAAAAATGGAAGAAAAAGTCCATGTACATATTGTGGTTTATATAACCATCATGTTTCAAAATGTTGGAAAAGATTGACCACTTTCAGGAAACTTTATAAGCAAAGACAACTTGAAAAGAGGATGCAAAAGATTTGCACTCATTGCCAGAAGCGAGGTCATCTCATTGACCAATGTTGGACATTGCATCCAACCACTCATCCACATCACAAGAAGCAGATGGATAAAGAGATTGGCAAGAATGGAAGAGGAGATTCCATCATTGATGTGAGTCAAGATGATTCACAAGAAGACGATTTTCAACAGAAAAATTCACCATTGAGTTGGCTTGGTAAGAAATGGTTGAATTTCTTGAGCAAGGCTTGCATTTTTCTGTTGTAGATGCACATTTCAGCCTTTTGTATGCATTTATGTTGAGAGTATGCCAAGTACAATTTGTATGATGCAAGTTGCACGTGAATGCAATTCGTTTGAAGGCATTCTTGTTTATTGCACAACTTCGCTAGGAGGATGTAAAAGAGGGGTATGATGCTCACTTATTACAACCATATATCTTTTTAATTTTTGGCTCTTATGTACCCACATGTTTCAAGTTTATGTACTTATGTTTGTACTTGAAAGAGAGTTGAAGAGCTATGCACATGCATGTGTTTTTGTGTATGTGTAAGCAGTGAACCTGGTGATAGTTCATCATGAATGACTCATGATTGTAACATGATTGTGTATCATGAATGTCGTCTTGTTATTTTGGGAAGGTCGATATGTTTCAAATGAGTCTCGACTTGTGTCGATGTTGTCTTGATGACTATGTTGTGTCGATCATGTTTTTCGACTTATGTCTAGTCGATGGTGTTGTTGGCTTGTAAGTCGATTTTGAGTACACCAAGATGCAGGAAAATGCCATGTGCTTTGATGAAGTACAATATGCGACCATTTGCTTGAAGAGAAAAAAACACTTTGTTGGCATCATTTTCAGTCTTGTATAAATTTGTTTTCAAGATTGATGGTTTTCTTGGTTTGTGACAAGATGTCGCAGGAAAGTTTTTGCAGCCATTGGAGAGTGGATTGTTTTGATGCCAAAGAGTTCACAAGAGGGACTTGATTCTTAGTGGGAAGGCTGGAAGTCTTCCAAGCACAAAGAGAACAGTGGGTCAACAACAACCAGAGGACAGTGGTTGAGGGACATAGCTAGTTGCAGTGCAAGGCATGTCAAGGTATCCAGGTGATTATCGAAAAGACTTTTTAAGTAGAATCAGTTGATAGAACTTGGAACCAAAAGAGTATTGAAGCTCAAGAAGATAATCATAAGATTTTGTGGGTCCAAAAGCCTTTCAGTGGGAAGGTGTGATAAGAATTTGGACCAGGGGTCAAATTTTGCTCAAAAATCAAAATTCTTGGAATTGCCTCAAAACGAACGGGTCCAGTTGTGGCATCATTGTAGAAAATGGTTTGATGCCACGTGGCCTAGTCGTGGGCTTCCACATGGCACCTTTGTAATTTGGTTGTTAGTTCAAAAGTTTTATAGAGTCCATGGGGGTCGAACCCCGGACCTCCACCACAATGCAAAGTCTTTGCAAAGTCCACCCTGCCAACGCGCCACTCAAGTGTTTCTTAACACTATATGATTTTATATATATTTAAGTTTGAAATGTGTATGGTTTGGGCACGTCCAGGCTGGGGCTTAGCCCCAACCCCTGGTTTCAAACCACTACCATATGACCCTTTCATTTGCGTGGGAGTCCATACGACCTGCCCACAAATTTTGGTGTGCGGATTTGGTTTTTTTGAAATGGTTACAACACCACACGCCCGCCACATGTCGCGCCCACAACAAATCTTGGAACCTAGCCCTTTTGTGCCGGAAACGAGGTCACATGGTGACCCATATGTCCACGGGTTTGGCGGTTAGGGGCTAGGCGTGCCCTAACTGTCCTACAATTTGCACGGTTATGCGGTTGTGCACCCGATGCTAGGTTTTAGCACGAGATTGAGCACGTGAGCTAGGTTGGATGCAGAGAGGTGCATTTTGGCGAACCAGAGACAACCAGCTTGAAGGAGGAAGATGGCAGGAGGCCAAACTTCTTCATTTTTTGGTCAAATGAGGTGTTGAAAAAGACCAACTAGGGTTTTTTGGATGTTCTGAATCCATTGGAACTGTTTTCAAAGGCATTTGAAGAATTCTTTTGCAGGTTTTTCACCATTGAAGTTTTAGGAAGCTCCAGGGAGCTTGAAGCCCTCATTGATTGAGGCCATGCTCAGATGAGCCCAAGTTTGTTTTCTATGACTGAATAGTCATTTTTGGCTAATTGTTATACTTTGAACACATTGGGATAGGTTTAARATCCATTTGAGKACTTTTACAGGTGTTTTTTCCACAAGGAAGCTCAGGGAAGCTCAAGGCCACATGTAGAAGAGGTCATGCCCGGATGAGCCATGATCCATTTTCAGAGTTCTATTAGTCATTTTTGGGGTTTTTATGTATTCTGAACCCAATGGTACAGTCTGTAAATCCATTGGAGTTGAGAAACATCTTGTAAAAGAATCTTTGACAAACTAATCCCAGAGAGCCTAGTCCATTGAAGGAGGCTCAAGGAGATGTAACCCAGCTGGGGGTGAACTCCTTTATCATGTTGTTCTTGTTGTGAGTGTTTGATGGTTATTATTTGATGTTGTATTTATGAAAAAAACATATTTAATCTTACAAAGACCTCACACATAAACATTTAAAAGAAGATGCATAAACTTGGCATATAATTTATCTTGCATGACTAAGACATTGAGCAAGGTCCTGAAAAGTTTATTTTAATGAAGTAGAGGGTGATTTCATAGCATAACAAGTCAGCCCCCTATTTTCAGATCAATGGGATTTGTAGAGAGAAAATAGTTCCAGGAACACCACAAGAAAATATTGTATCATAAATGATGAACATGACAATCATGGAGCATGCAAGGAGTATGAGATTGCATGCTGGGTTTCCCTTACAATTCTGGGAAGATGTTGTAGATACTACTGTTTACTTAATAAATAGAGAACCTTCAATCTCTTTGGATGGTGTAATTATAGAGGAGGAAATGACAGGTGAAAAAGTAAATTATTCTTTTTTGAAGACTTTCAGTTGTGAAACATTTATCCATATTGATAAAGAAAATAGAACAAAGCTTGGGGAAAAATCCAAGCAGTGTACCTTTATTGGATACGATGTTAATGATTTTGGTTATCCCTTATGGGATTATGAAAATCACAAAATCATTAGGATTAGAGATGTCATATTCAATGAGAAGGTCATGTACAAAGATCAATTGTAGGTAAAGAAATAGGAAAAAGAAAAAACAGAATACACAGTGCTTGATGAGATCATTGAAAAATAAATTCCAAAGGTACTAGAAAATCAAAATGTACAAGAACATGAGAAAGAGGTACCTCAAACTCCTACAAGTGTTGTTAGAATATCTACCAGGTTAACTAGACCCTCAGAATGATACTCTCCTTCATTGTCTTATTTATTGTTGACTGATTCTGGTGAACTAGAATGTTATGAAGAGGCAATGCATGTAGACACTAAAAATAAGTGGCAATAAGGCATGAAAGAGAAAATGGATTCCTTGGTAAATAACCAGACTTGGGACTTGGTTCATTTTCCTACAGGAAAAACAGAACTACAAAATAAATGGGTTTACAAGTTGAAGGAAGAAGATGGAGGAAAAAAATGGTACACTGCTAGATTTGTTGTAAATGGGTTTGCACAAAAGCAATGTATAGATTTTGATGAAATATTTTCTTCTGTTGTTAATATGACTTCTGTTAGGAATATTTTAAGTCTTATGGCAGTAGAATATTTGTATCTTAAACAATTAGATGTAAAAACAACTTTTCTCCATGGGGATTTGGAGGAAGAGATTTATATGCAACAACCATAGGGGTATGAGGCCAAAGGGAAGGAGAATTTGGTATGCAGGTTGAACAAGATATTGTATGGCCTAAATCAAGCTCCAAGGAAGTGGTATTTTAAGTTTGACAAGTTTATGACATAAAGAGTTATAGTAGATCTCATTCTGATCACCATGTTTATTTTAAAAAGCTAGAAAACCGAAGCTATATTATCTTGCTATTGTATATCGATGACATGCTTGTTTCAAGGTCTAATATGCATGATATAAATGTGCTCAAGAGTAAATTAGCTAATTTATTTGCGATAAAGGATTTGAATGCTGCAAAGAAAATCCTTGGCATGAGAATAACAAGAGATAAGAAAAATCACAAATTGACATTGTCTCAGGGTGAGTACATAGAGAAGGTGTTGGAGAGGTTTAGAATGCAGAATGCAAAACCAATTAGTACACCTTTGGCCATCCATTTCAAATTAACTAAGGAAATGTGTCCGAAGAAACAAGAGTAGATAGAATACATGTCCATGGTCCCTTATTCATCAACAATTGGTAGCTTGATGTATGCGATGGTTTGCACAAGACCATATATTGCACATGTAGTGGGAGTTGTGAGAAGGTATATGGAAAATCCATATAAAGAACATCGGGAGGAAGTAAAGTGGATTCTCAGGTATTTGAGAGGTACTTCTACTCATGCATTATGTTTTGGAGGTTCATACACTATTCTACAGGTATATGTTGATTCAAATATGGAAGGTGATAAAGATAGCAGGAGGAGCACCACATGGTATGTTTTTACTGTAGGTGGAACAATAGTAAGTTGGATTTAAAAACTACAAAATGTTGTTGCACTTTCAAAAATAGAAGAAAAGTATGTTGTTTCTACAGATGCTAGTAAAGAAATGATTTGGTTACAAAGGTTTATGGAGGAATTGGGAAAGAAGCAGGAGAATAGAAGGTTGTAATGTGACAATGAGAGTGTCATTCATCTTGAAAAGAACTTAGCCTTCCATTCAAAGAATAAGAATATACGAATCATGTACCATTTCATACGATCCATCTTGGAAGATGGACATTTGAAGTTGGAAAAGATACATACTATCCAGAATCCTGCAAACATGTTAACAAAGGGAGTAACCAGGGAGAAACTGAGTTCTTGATCAATTTCATTTGGTCTTCAAGCATGAAAGTGAAGATGAGAAATTTTCTAGGTCCAAGGTGGAGTATAGTGTAGCTGGTACATCGAAAATGGAGTTATTGTGATCAGTATCCAAGTGGGATATTAGTTGTTGTGGAGCCTACTTATCTTCCTATTTCAGCTGTGCTTCGTTAGGTTGTGAGCCTACTTATTTCCTTGCTTTCAGCCGTGTTTCGACCCCATTCCATACCTGGGGGTTTTCCCCCCCACAACTGTCGCCAGGGGGGTCCAGGGGGGGAAACAATAATTTTTCTATTCCCCCCCTTGGTGGGGGATTAAGAGGAAGCACCCCCAAAGCGAAATATTGGGAAACATTTCCTTGTAAAATATTGTAATTTCATAGTCAATATGGACCATTCATTATAAGGTCGAAAATATGAGGGTAGGAGTTATTTTACGGTTTTTTTCCCTAGAAGGAAACCCTTTATTTTATGAGGTAATTGTATTGCGACTGTGTATTATTGTGAATATTGTATTATGAGAGAGGAGACTGTGAGGAAAATAAGAGGAAGTTACAACTGGTGTGTTGTAGGTTGTATCCCTTCATTTTGTTGGATAATAAAAAGGAAGGACTTGGAAATTTCTTTGGTGGACGTAGTCCACAATAGGTGAACCATATATATATATATATATGACTCTATTGTATTGTGTATCTTCTGTGTTTTGTTTCTGCATTTGTTTTATTTTAGTGCTCCGCGATCCTGTTTTTCTAACACATATATTCTCATTGCACCATAATAGTAAACATCATAACATGCAAACACAACACATCACAACACACAGGTTTTAACGTGGTTCAACCAACTTCAACTACGTCCATAATAGACAACTTATTATATTATTCATTGAAAATCTTCTTACAACTGCTCACTGCGCTACAAAATATGCAAGAATAACATTACCCAAACCTACCAAGCTGATCTGCTGCAGTGCGATATTCACTCCTTAGTTATACCTCAAAATTCTTCCTTCACTCAAATCAACTTACCCAAAAAGAACATAGAACTTCATACATGTTCAACCCCTCTACCCAAAAATCCTTTACATATTTATAGATCAAGATAGGGCTAAGCTTGTTACAAAGTGGACAAAATGTCCTAATAACCCAATAGTTTATAACCATTTTCCATCTTTTGTGCATTGCTTTTTTGTGCTTCCTTTTGTCATGTGATTTGAATCCTTAAAGTCCACTCCCATCACGCGTTCATGTCCATCTTCTAACTGCCTTATCTATTTTGAATTATTCTGGCTTAGATCCAAAAAATTAACAAAAATTATCCAAAACGCCTATCCAACAGACCCCCAAGACTCACCTGTGGCTTGTCCCAATCCACTCAGGAATTATTCCAGTGTGCCATGAATGTTTCAAAGGTCTTCTTCACTTTCGTGGAATTCTCCTTTAATTATATTTCCTTTTTCAAAATTTGGTCAATTGTTTTGGTAGTGACCCGAGCCTGCATCTTCTCAACACTTTCATCAATTGCCTATTTGATTAGACTTTGAGTTGTTGCTAAGGATGTTTTCACTCTGTATGCTTCATCTTGTAATAATTTTATTTGTTGTGTGCGATCCTGTTGCTCCACCCTTAGTTGATTCATTTCTAAATAAAACTTTCTGTTCTCATTCATCGCAGTTACCACCTCAACTGGAGGTAATGTGCCCATCACGTCTTTTAATTTCTGTGCCTTTTCCTATGCAACTTGTATCTTCTAACCAATATATTGTTGTTCCTTATCTTCACTGAGTTGTGTCCAAATTTCCATAGTATCTATATACATTTGAGCACACTCTACTTCTAGAGTCTTTATACTTTCCACCACCGTTACGATTTTCTCCCATTTCTCCCTCTCTTCAGATGGAGTTCTTGGTGTCATGCACAATTCTAAATAAACTATCCATGCACAGAAGCTTTGAATAGCTTCACTAATCTTCGTTACTTGGTCTTCGACTAGGGCCTCTTTCTCTGTTTGCGCCTATGTGAGTTATTGATCTACCTTCCTGAATTCCTACTGCATTCTTTCAAACTTCGACGTGACCTCATCACGCTTCTGTTTAACTTTGTTGTACTCCATCTCTAATGCAAAATTTTCTATCGTAAACTGCACTAACTCACTGGATGTCTTCTCCACACGTGATTTAATTTCTCATGTTGCACTCATTTGTAATCCCTACAATACTTCTATTGACAATTGTGATGGAACTAGGTCGATGTGATCTAGTTCCCTTGCCCATTCTTGCATCTCTGTAGTGTGGAACTCTAATTCCCTTATCTCTAGCTTAATCCATCTTCGTCACTATGATTTATAAGGACTGAGAGATTTTTGGAACTGCCTCCCTAGTATTTGTAGTGATTTTTGTTGGTTCCTCCTCCATCTATCACCCTGATGCGATGATGACTGCTTCTAGTAGTTTTCATAGTTCAACCATATGTTCCTACATGCATCTATTAATCTCTTCATGTTGTTGTGATGCATGTTGAAAAGCGTCATCTGTGAGTTTGTTCACTTGGTCACATATATTTTCCAAATATTCCTCTGTTAAATCCTAGATAACCACTTCCTTGATGGCTTTATGCTTCATCCATTTTTGTTTGGGTCTCCCTGTCTTTGGTTCTTTCCTCTTCCTCTTTATGTGCGACATTGTCTATTGTGTTGTTTCACCAATACCATTTCCTTTTTCCTATGGATATCCTTCTTCTTCATCCTCATCGATCTTGTGTAATTTCTAGTTTTTCTTCTCCGATGACCTTGTCTCTACTGGTGTAATCTTCCACTCATCTCCCCAATCGACCATAATATGGCCCATCTCTTCTTCAGTCAATCTATATTGTTTTGGCAACCATTTCTGATTTGGGTCCTTCTTTGCTTGTACCTACATGTGGTGACACCCTTCCTTAAATCATTCCACTGCCTTATATGCCTCAACCACTTGAGGTAGTATGCACGGTGTCCTCTAGATGTTGTCCATGATAATTTTCTTATAAATATAAAATGTGACATCACTTTCCATTTGTCGTGCCTTATGTGTAGTATACCATAGGTTTTGATACCACACGACTAGACAAGGCTTCTCCGTGAGTCCTGAAAAATGACTGTCATCTAGCTCTCTTCAAGTCAATAATTCTATTAGAATCAATAACCACGTATAATGGAACTCGATCCCCTTATCCTATGATTCCTTGTAGTCAATAAAAAAATGGTTCATCTGGACACCCTCTACACATCTTTCTGCTGCCGCTATCACTACTGTTGGAACTTTATATTTTCTGTACTTGTAATAGCCAAATAAATTAAACATCCATTAATTCTACTAACATAACAGTAAAGTTCAATAATTCCTCTATATTGAGCAAATTAGTAAAATTCAAAAATTTCTTTAATTGAACACATTCGCAACACATTCGCATATAGATTTATCCACAAATAATAAAATTTTATAGAAAAATAAAACAAATACACAATTTTAAATACCTGGGTCTGATGCTAAACCTTCGTTTGTTTGCTTGCCTTGTTGACCGCTGCTGCACTGTGTAAACACTGCCCAAACCTACTATCCTCCCTGCCAACTAGGAAAACTACCTAGCTCCATGATATCATATGGATATCCTGGCCCCCGTGCCCAAAACCTCCGGCAAACCGGTGCCTGTACGGATCCAATCCGACTCCAAAACTCAACTCCCCTCTCTGCAAATCTAGGAGAGCCCCATCAAACAATTCCCAATCTCCCGTCGAATCCTTCCCTTCGTAACCCTCCTTCCCCTCCATATCCTTCCTTCACCGCCTCCTGCATTTACTTTCTTATCCACCCCTTTATTACCTTATCCCCTCATAATTAATATCTTACCCTTTTGAATTAATATCTTATCCCTTTCCGTGTATGTAACTCTTTTTTTTTTTAATTTAAACAATATTACTTATTATCCCTTTTAAATTTAATACCCAAGTTATTGAATATAATAGGTAGTTAATTAATTAATTAATTAATTAATCAAAATTATAACCTTTAATTAATTAATAAATATTTAATTAGTATCTTTATACCAATCTTGTTTAAT
>SNQJ01S0004269.1:262097-279470 GCA_010110895.2 Picea sitchensis
CTTAAATGTTCAAGTACAAGATGATTCAAAATGAAAATGTCTCCTTGGTATATATAGGAGACTAGGAGGTATAATTACAACTAATGGCCTAAAGCCAACATAAATAAAATAAAATTACTAATATAATATGCTCCAATTAAGGGTTAATGAGCCAATATTAGGTCTTAACATAAGATGACCTGAAAATAACATACCCTAGAACACATCACCAAAAGACTCCATCCTCCCTTGAAATCCGACCTTCTTTTACTTCTTATTTCCTCTGAAATTCAACTTGTATAAAAATGAATGTATAATGATGTTTATTTATACCATTTATGTCACTTCATTTTAACATTAGGGCTGACCTAACACTTTCTTATTTTGTAATTCTTTTCTTTAATTATCTTCAGGGCCTACATGTACTTCTTTCTTCAATTCACTTTGTCATCTTCAAAATATCATTTCTCCTCAACCATGAGGATCCATGTGATGTGCCATATACCACCGGAAACAATATGATGTATACTATCCATTCATGGGAGTTGTATATGCATGTGCATTATCCTTCATGTCCAAATACCTTTATCAATCTTGTGGTCCAAAACCCATGACTAGGGTTGACATCAATGAAAACAACCAATCTTCCAACATACTATTCAACCAGAAATCAACTACACGAGAAACCTTATTACTTATTGTATTCATTTTTCTAACCAATAATGGATTCTAGTTTATCAGAGCCTCAAATATATATCTCCCAATGTTATTCACTAGCCTTTCTAACCATTGAGTCAAAATTATCGGAAATTCACCAAAGAAAATTTCATGAAGATCTGCGAACACATACCTTTGCAACCAATGTTTGTCACTAAGTTGTGGGTTCCTATTCTATTCTATGGAAAATTCTCACTCCTTCCTTTCTATCCATTTGGTGATCTCCTCCTTATTCGACCTCCAAAAAATTTCCCTCAATTACAGTTCCCAGTCTTGACAACGAAACCATTCCTTTCTAGTCAATCATCAATACACCAACAAAACCCTTAGACACCGACCCTTTCGACATAACCTGCATAGAAAGTGAAGTCTCACCCGAGGCATATAGAGGGGCAACATGAACCAAGGTTTTGCAGTGATGAGGGGAAGTGAGGATTTTTTTTATGTTCTTACGACTATTTACTCATGTACACAATTTCCATTACTTAGAAATTACTTAACACTTACTATGTTCTATGCACGACATTCTCCCACTTAACATTCATTCAATTACTAGATACTGCAGTGCACAACATTATAAAATCATATATGAACAATACATTCAAGATATATCCTCATTGCAACATAACAATAAACATCATAACATGCAAACACAACACATCACAACACATCACAACACATCACAACACACAGGTTTTAACGTGGTTCACCCAACTTGGGCTACATCCACAATGACTGACTTCTTATATTAGTCATTGAAAATTTTCTTATAGCTGCGAAGTCCGCTACAAAATATGAAACAATAACATTACCCAAACCTTCCTTGTTGTTTTGTTGCAGTGCGAGCTTCACTCCTCAGTCACACCTCAAACTTATTCCTTTGCTCGACTCAAATTACCCAAAAAGCACATAGAAATTGATACATGTCAAACCCCTCTACCCAAAATTCATTTACATATTTATACATCAAAATAGGGCTAAGCCCATTACAAAGTGGAAAAAATGTCCTATCAACCCAATTGTTTATAACCATTTTCCATCTTTTGCACGCTTCTCTATCGTGCTTCCTTCTGTTGCACACTTTGTCTCCTTAACGCATGCTCCTGTCGCGCACTCTGGTCCATATTCTAACTGCCTTATATTCTTTGACTTATTCTGGTGTAGATCCCAAAAATTAAAAAAACTTATCCAAAATGCCTACTCAACAATGTGTTGGTATGATTTTTTTCAGTTGGGCACGACGGTTTGAGTATTGTCAGTAGCGTTGGAAATCAAGAAGAATCCTACTGAGAGAAAGAAAGGAATCACCGAGATATCTATTAGAATGATTACTGCCAACAATAGATGAAGACCTGGGGTAGATGGAAGATGAGTTGGCCAGGGAACTTAGGACTGCCCCTGATGCATAGAGCCTATGTAGATCCTTGGTGTGTACTATAAGTGTGCAAGGTTGTTATATTAGACAAGCGAGTGGAGCAGAACAATGAAGGGAAATTATCCTCAACAAAAGAATATATAAAAGAGAGCTCTCAACTCAAAAAAGGGGCTGGCGAATTCAAGAAAAGCATTAGTACCAGAGCTCTGAGTTAGTCTATGGTAGTCCTGTGTTGTATGAAGAATTCTCCTGTGTGTTGTATATGTCTGAGTCTTAACAAGGCAATTTGTTTTGTAAATAGAGTTACAAATGAGGTGGATAAGATATAACAACTAGAGACTACGTTCACATATCGGGCATTGACGTGGTACTTAAATATAAGGCTAATGTGCGAGCAAGATAGGCAAGGTCCCCGACTAAGATCAAACAAGATCTGCTTCAGGAATTTCAGAAGCCGAAGTTAGAGTCCCAATGCATTACAAAGATTAAGTAAATCAAATAGAAAGAAAGAGAGACCGTTTGGGACTATGACCAACAATTCAAATCTTTTTGAATAGGATGATGTTTCAGATCTAGGATGTACAAAAAATAGAATGTTTCATTGCGGTGCTGCTACCCCATATCTGATTCCTTCTCACCCAAAAAAAGATGGTGGCTCAAGATGAGGCAATCAATATCATGATGCGTTTGGAAGCCACACCGAGAGGTGTAGAAACATCGATTGGGTTGGTGCAGGTTCAGTCACAACCAAACAACCTAACAATCCAGTTGCAAGATATGGCCAAAGCTAAAGTTGCACGTGAACATGTATGGTGCACTGCATGCTGCTCGGAAGGGAATTGACGAGAGAAGTTCCTGGTCCTTCTGAATTATGTGACGACTGGTGAGCCGAGTCCATTTCACATTGGATATTCTGAATGGTGGAAAATATGCCGATAGTGGGGCCACGTGCCACCTTGCAGACCCACCCTAAAAAATACCAAGAAATAAATCACACCCCTTTCTTTGAATTATGTAAATCCTTCAGCCATGATATCAACAATTGCTACTTCGTTCAAATGATGTGAGATAACACTTAGGATGCATTCCGAGTGAAAGAGGAGAAAAAGGGTGGTGAGTGCGGGGCCGATGAAAAATATGGATATAAAGGAGGACCTCGAGGTGGTATAAACGTGGCTGAGGAAGAGGATATGGTGGAGGAGGTGGAAGATACCCCACATGCTTCATTTGCAGTGATATTGGTCATGTCTCACAGTTCTGCACTAAGTCGTGCATGCTTTGTGCATACTGTTATAGTCCTGAACATGTCATTGAGGATTGTCCAGATTTGCTAAAAAAGTGGGAGGACAAGAAGGGTAACTGTAACATGGTACATGTCGAGCCATGCATAAACCATAAGAAGAAGGGAGAAGGAAACATCTAGATAGTAACCCGTGGAGGGGAAAAGAAAGGGGTAGATTTCAAACCTGGAGAAAGTTCAGGTCAACAAGAAGAAAGAAAGATTAGAATGGCTCCCCATCCCCCTCATAATTTTGATGCGGCTTAGTAGAAGAATTATCTATGTGATGCGTAGTGGGCCTTGGAAGAAGAACGAGTGTGCAAGGAGATGCAACACGTGACTCAGAGGTCCCTTGAATAGGAACGAGTACGAGAGAAAGTTCATAGGGTGACGTAGAGGTTGTTGTAAGAAGAAAAAATCTTCTAGAAAGTGCAGCAAGAGACATAAATGTCGTTAGAATAATCTAGTGCACATGAAGAACTATAACGTGCAATGTAGAGGTATTTGGAGGAAGCTCACGTGCATAGAGAAATGCAACACTCCACCAAATATTAATAGAAGAAGCATGAAAACAGACTATGCTGTGATGCGCTAAGTAGGAAACATATGGAAATCAACAAGAAGAGTTTTGGCGTGCAATACGTGTAGACACCTTGTGCGACCTCGGTCTCATAGTAGAAGCAAAAGATCAATTCAATACCTTCTTGCACTAATGTTTGTATTTGCTAAGATATCCAAAAGCTGTGAGCAACTTGAATCATATTTTAACTACTTGAATGAAATACCAAGGAGAGGAGATGACCATTGCAACTCCACTGCCAAAAAGAGATGTCTACCAGGTTAGCAAGCAGAAGCGCACTGGCAAAAAATTTAAGATGATCGCAGAGCTTGGTGAGTATGATATGGATGGAGTCATGTTGGATCTAGGATATGATGTGAACACTTTACCCAAGAAGTCCTGAGAAGTGATGGGGAAACGAAAACTCGTTTGGTCACCCATTCAACTTTGATTAGCCAACCAATATAAGATCTACCCCATCGGTTGGATGGAGTAGGTGGAGGTAAATATAGAAGGGGAAAAAATGAAGTTCGAATTCAGAGTCATTGGAATTATGGATGAGTCAGATCCCTACCCTTTACTACTAGGAACCGATTAGGCCTTTTACAACAATGTAGTATTGAACTCGAAAAAACACCAAATGTCATTTGAGACTGACACCTACGCATGGTCGCACCACTCGATCCATATGAAGGTGATCGCTACAATGAGCCTATCGACGAGGAAGCATAGAGATCGAAAATTGAGAATATCTACAAGGTCACGGTCACAGAGAGGACTACATCAACCCCACCATAGATGAAGCGTTAATATGGAGGAGTGTCAAGTCATATGACATAGATTATGAAGATGCCCTTGATAGATGGTAGAATAAGTTGTATGAATTCTCAACAAGGTGATGCACTCGAATCACAAGGGTCGTGCGATGGATAGGGTCATAAATTTATGATGAACTGCGGTTTGATGGTACTGGACCAGTGGAGACGTTCCTGGTCCAAATGAAAAAGACTATCCCCATGGAGAAGAGACTCCACACCATGGATTCCATGGTTCGTGGGACCCCGACATGGTGGTGGGAGACACATGGCCCAGATATTCAGAACTGGGAGTAGGAATCCGAGTTCATACAAGTACATTTCCATCCCATCATTGAATTTGAATTGACCAACCGATATAAGGGGAATGCGGATCCTTAGGAACACATCCTTTGAATGACGCTAGAATGCTAAGAAAATACCTCAAGCCCAATGGGTCCAATGACTTTTCCATACACTGGATATGGTCCCACAAAGTTGGTATATATAGGAAGAAGTTAGAAGGAAAACAAGTGAGTGGACCCATATTACCTCCCAGTTCATTTTGACATTCCGATTCACTTCAGACGATTAAGTCCTCAACACTGCTCTTGGTCAATTTAAGAAGTTTATTTTTCATCACTATACAAAAGATGATAGTCCACCAGTGGTCTTTTCATATCACTAGCCAGTGGCCAAGATGAAAGAAGTTGTCCATTGTTGGAGGATCGATACATACAACATTGATAATGACAACCCTTATGACATCCAGATATGAGAGTCAGAAGGAGAATGTGCTCTAAAGGGAAGGGAGACTAAGAAAAAACATCGGATTATAATGGACCTATAAAAGATAAGAAACACACTATTGGGACATAGGAGGCACCAAATATGGACATTATTAAGGATTATTAAGATAAGGATACCATCACCTAGGTGGTTGACCTCCTGAAAGAATATGAAGATTTATTTCCTCAATTTTTTTTTGAGATAAAGGGAATTGTAGGATCTTTAGGAGACATGAAGATCCAACTTAAACCTGATGCCAAGCCAGCCAAGAGAATAACCTACCGTCTGAATACCATATACAAATAAAAAGTATGAAAGGAACTCGATCACATGTTGGATGTCGAGATCATTGTCCCTATCGAAGAATCTGACTAGATCAGTCCCATGGTCGTTCAACTGAAAATGACCAGAGAGATTTGGATATGCATCGACCTATGGAGCCTTAATGTATATTATGTCCATGGCCCTTTCCCCAATCCATTAATAGACGAGGTGCTAGAGAATGGTTGAGGCAAGGAAGCCTATCCCTTCACGGATGGCTTCTCCAGATGCCATCAAATTTGGATTGTAGAAGAGGACCAGGCCAAGATCACCTTCACAACCAAATGAGCGTCCTTTGCATATACAATCATGCCCTTCGGATTGAAAAATTACCTCACAGTGTTTTCTTGGATAGTGGTAGAAACATTCAAGGAGTTTATCCATATATTTCTAGAGGTATACTTGGATTTCTGGGCCATGTTTAGTCTAGTAAAAGACCATATACAATATATCTGACTCATGCTTGATCACTACCACCAACTACAAATCTCTTTGAATTTGAAGAAGTGCATATTTTGTACTCCCTTTGGTATATTTCTTGACCATGTTGTATGTAAAGACAACTTTCTAATCGACCCGACCAAGATAGCCGCCATTCTAGATATGGTATCCCCTACTTTAGTCTGGGGGATGTGCACAACATTGGGACATATAGGATACTACAGATGGTTCATTTAGAATTATGCTCAAATCGTGAACCCATCGGAAAGATTGTTGTGCAAGGATATTAAGTATGAATGGACCTTGGAATGTCAACATGATTTCAATACCCTGAAGGAGAAACTAGTGGCTGCACTAATTTTGATTTTCCTAGGTTGATCCAATATCTTCCATGTTCATGTCGATGCTTTGTCCATTGCACTGGGTGTCATCCTGGCCTAGCCAAGGGAAGGAAGTATCGATCATCCTGTATATTTTTCTCGCTGAAAGCTATATGATGGTGAGCATAATTATATTACCACCGAGCGAGAGGGTCGGGCCATGGTATATGCCATGCAAAAATTGTGCCACTACTTGCTGGGGTTCATCTTCAAGTTATTCACCGTTCATTCCACACTCAAGTATCTAGTCAACAATCTAGTGTTGGGTGGCTGCATCTACCGATGGTTTCTCTTATTTCAGGAATTTGACTTTGAGGTTTTAGTAGAACCAGGAAAACACAATGTCGGACTGGACCATTTGTCCCGCATTGATATAGGGGAGGATGATAATAGTCTCGATAACAAGATTCCCGATGCACATCTCTTCCGCATCAAATCCATCCCAGATCAAATGTCTGAAATAGATGCATTCCTTATTTCCGGAAAATCTCTGAGGGAATACACTTCGACACAACGTCGACAACTCGTGACCCGCAGTGTTGACTACTAGTTTATTTCCTGGAAGTTGTATAAATTGGGTGCGGATGGCATCCTATGTGTTCTTTTGTACATGAATAAGATTCCATCCTATATGAGGCACATGAAGGAATTGTTGGGGGCCATAACACCGACAAGCAAGGTTCTATGCGCAGGACTCTAGTGGCCCTCTCTCTTCGCCAATGCTAAGGATTACTACAAGCGCTATGATGTATGTCAATGAGTGGTAAATCATTACCGACGAGATGATATCCCCCTCATCCCCATGATTTCACTTGAACCATTCAAAAAAATGGTCCATCGACTTTGTTAGATCCATCAATCTACCTGCATGACGCACTGACACATGTTATATTATCATTTCAACATAATACCCAACAAGATGGGCTGAAGCCGCGCTAGTCAAGGATTGTACAACCAAGACTACAATGCACTTCACTTTTGAAAATATTATCACCAGATTCATATGTCCACACATACTGATGAGTGACTAGGTCTAACACTATTTGAATGAGACTCTTCAGGATCTCACTTAGGAATTCACGATCCATCACCAAAAGAGAACCCCATATCATCCCTAAGCTAATGGTACGGTTGAAGCCTTCGATAAAATTTTAGAACATGCCTTAACGAAAGTTTGTAATGTGAAGCACCATGAATGTGATCAATGTATCCCTGTAGTTTTATGGGCTTACCGAACCACACACAAAAGGTTGACTAAGCATACACCATTCAAGTTAGTCTATGGGAAGGAAGCGTTCATGCCAGTAGAGTTTGTGGTTCCTAGCCTTCAAGTTGCATTGGAAACTCACATGACCCACTTTCAGTCCCTATGGCACAGGCTAGACGAGCTTATAGAACTCAAGGAAGACCATATAATGGAAGGTTTCAACCAAGTCATGGAAAAAGACACACAAAAGGCCTAGAATGACGGTAAAATTCGCTAGATAATCCTGCAACCAGGATCTCTAGTTCTCTTATATGAAAAACAATATTCCCATCATCTTGGTATGTTATGTATGAATTGGTTATGTATGTTTCTCCTAGTCTACATCATTGAAATAGGTGACTCCAATATGGAATATCTACAAGGACAACCACTCAAAGGTCTCATTAATGGCAAGAGGTTAAAAGTGTACTACGACCCTCAAGGGTCAACCTCCATTTGGTATGGTTGTCAAACTTTATAGAGCACTACAATAATACATAGTATAGATTGTATAGTGTCTCACACAATTCTTAGTTGGAATAAATTTAAATTTAATTTTGACAGTACAAGCATTTCAACTTCACATGGGAGATCCTTCATGTAATAGCCAAAAATAGATCATCAAAATTGAAAATTGTGGCAATGTCCTTTCCCACATATTACGACAAACTTGTTCAGAATGGGTTATGCAGGTATTGATCCATTTTCATACTCCTATTCCTCCAAAGGCCAATGGTCCCAAATAATCCATTCACGTATGCCCCAAGTCACTAATCATGCATATCTTCACATTCTCCGATAACCCTCTATAGGATGGGAGATGTAAATCTTGGATCTGCCTATCCTTCATAGTTTTTCTCATCACTTCTACTCACCCTTACCACTATCCCTCTTTCCAAATTCATTTTTCCCCATTGTGCCTATATATTCTAAAGCCCCAACTCCCATCCCTTACATTTGTTAAACAACTCACCACTGTGGTTCCCCAACTGCTTCCTCATGGTATTCTTTAGCCAATTATCCATCGATGTTTCCTTCTCCACTCGAATGAGCAACCCCAAAGGTCCCTCTGCCCTCATACAACTTTTCCCATATCATCTATATGATTCCCCTCTTTTTGAACTCTCTGTTTCTTTCGCTCACATGCGCCCTCTGCACCATGCTTCATCACCTTTTCCGTTTAGAAAAAAAATTTCTCAGGGTCTTTCCCAACATCCTTATTACCACTTCAACCCCCATACCAAGAATGTTGGCCTAAGTCCTACTCGGTCCTCCCATTCATTCTATCCCTACCATCACATCCAATAACCACTTCTAGAACCCCCAAAATTCGACCAACCGAGACTTTCTACTTGGCCTGGCCACCCCAGAATAACACAATAAGAAATGAATGATACTTTCTCTTGAAGGAGATGTGTTTCTTGGTTGTATTTCCCCACAGGCACCCCCGAAGGTCCTAGTTCATGGTGCACACAAATGATCTATCCTACACAAAGATGATCTACTCTTTCTCACACTCTGCCCTGAGGACTATGAAGCATTTGGCTCAATGATGAGCCAGATAATAGTGGTGGGGGCCTATTGGCACCCAAAATTTCCTCACCTAAGTAGATGTGTGGAATAATTCCATAATGTGTGCATTAGACCGGGTTTTGTTGAGCAACAAGCCAAGTCAAAAGGTGGTCAATGACATGTCAGTTCAATTTTTTTCAGCAGTGTCAAAAATAAAGAAGAAGCTTGTTAGAAGCAAGAAATGAATCACCAAGATATATCTTAGAATGATTACTTCCAACAACAGCTGAAGACTTGGGGAGACCAGAAGATGAGATGGACAAGGTAGTTAGAATTTTCCCTGATGCAGAGAACCTATGTGGAGCCCTGGAAGGTACCATAAGCGTGTGAGGTTGTTAGATCGACATACAAGAAAATGGAGCATAACAGTGAAGGAAAACACTCCTCAAGAGAAGAAGATATAAAAGAGAGCTCAAAACTCGAAAAATGGGCTGGAAAATTCGAGAAAAGCATCAATACCAAAGCTCTGAGTTAGTTTATGGAAATCTTGTGTTGTATGGAGAAGTCTCTCATGTCTTGTATTATGTTGTATTCCCACTATTTTTATAGTAATGAGATGAAGTATTATGTTGTGCAAATCAGTGATTTAGTACATTGTATATCTTTGATTTGATGGAATACATTTAGTAATAAATATATGACAATTTTGTTCTATTCTGTGTTTGCGATGAATGAGTAATGCATGTGCATGTATTGATTTAATTCTTAGTCCTTGTTAGACTATTAGATATGAATTACATGGATGCCATTTGTAGTTTTGTTAGTTATGTATGATCCTCCATCCTCGACACAAGACCTTATGGTCTCTGTTATCATCTCTGCATCTCGGGTGAGACCTTCCTTAGTCTTGACCGAGGATTGATATGCCGATGCTTAGAGGTTTTTGTTGGACATGCTCTAGATGAACGTTAGGTCTTAAATACCCCAGTGTTATGAAGGTGAGTGTACGCACACAAATGTACTGAAGAAACAACAATGCATATCTTAGCACCAACACCACCTCCAGAGAACCTCCTAACTCCAACTGAAACTTTACTATCCCAACTCCCTCTACACCACACTTAGCATTGGTGCCAAGTTCCACATGCAGATCTGAGTCTGTCTCTAATCAACTGGTGAAAAAATCATGTGTTGTCATCACTTTCTCATCATGTGACAAGACTCCCCACTATACACAAACCAGACACTGCTGAAAATTGTGCAAGAAAGACAAGAGACTAACAAGAAATACTTATCGAACCTCTCATCAAACTCCTTGAATTTTTATTTCTACAGATATCGCTACCTGCTGAGACTTACCCTTTCCTTTCTTCTAGACACTATAAAGCATAGTGGCTACTCTTGTGGCACAAAAATAATTTCACTTTGCTCAGATCCTTCTTATTTCCATCCTATGGTGTTGACTCTCCACCTGTATTCCCCTTGCTCCTTCTTGCATGACCAACAAGATCCAAATTCTGATCATCACCAACATGTTGGCCTGCTAGAGATTCTTTTCGAATCTCCTCCTTGATGAAATCATCCCATAGCCTGTCAAACTTGGGAAGTGTCTCTTGTTCCATGATGCCCTTGATAAATGGGGACCATGGCTTAGAAAAACCATTGAGGGCCATCCTCACCAAATCTTCATCCATCACGACTTCCCCAATAGTTTCCAACTGATCATGTACCTAAGTGATCTTAGTGAGGTAACTGGTCATTGTATTTGATATGGTCATCTTGGTGTCTCTGAGCTTTTCCCTCAACACCATCTTTTTTTTTTCATTACTACTTTGAAAATGAATTGTCAGAGATAGAAACATATCCCTGGTTGACTTCTTCTTAGATAGGTGAGGAATCAAATTGATCCATATTTTATGAGAAGAACGAAATGAATACAGATCTATATTATTAACATAGAGATACAATGACCAATAACATAGATACAATAAAATTTGGCTTCTATTCAATAAAGAAATATGCTAAAACTGTAAAATGCAGACTGAAACAAGGTTGCTAGAATGGTGGCGACTTATCTCTGAGAAGAGATGTGATGACTGCACTCATTCACAATAAGATGAGTACAATGAGGCTCTAAAGGCCATTTTACATCAAACATGAATTTTTAAACTCTAGACATCCAAAGCCTAACCCTAGGAGATAAAGTGCCAAAAATTATGTGGGCCCCGTTGGGGTAAGTTGGTACATCAACTTCCCGGGGTTGTAACGTTTGCATACGATCTCCGTTTTAGTCGTATGATATCCCAATGGAAAGGTATATCCAAGGAATACAAATTATTCTATCACATTCTAACTCCATCCATAGTGTGATTGTGGAAAGCCCAAAAAACGTTGTTAGGGCCTCAAAACGGCCCCGGAAATTCAGGACCTGAAAAGTTAGGAAAATAACTACCAAAATGAAAAATGCATGTGATCCAGTTGGAAAAGGTGGGTGGCCACTAATATTCACTTCGATCAATCCTCCCCCCTTAGGAATAAATTGTCTCCATTGTGTTGAGATCCCCCATCAAATGAGGAATTTTCTATTGAATTTGGCCCCGAGTGAGCCACTTGCCTTGGTGCAGGAGCTCTTGATAAAGATGGATCCTCTGTTGGCGAGTGCCCTTGAACTGCGTGTCCATGATATGATCAGTGGATGCCTATTCCATGTAGTTAGGGTTGATCTTTATTGTTGTCAACTGTTCTTCTATCTGTGAGGTGTCCAATAATGGTGGAAAATATGGCTGAAGGAGGTCCACATTAAATATTGGGTGCAAGCCAAGGAAGGGGGGGATGTTGAGCTCAAAAGAATTATCTCCCATGGAATTGGTGATGGTTTAAGGTCCATATCGGAGTGGACGAAGCTTTCGATGGGGCCTCATAAGGCGTTCTTTCTGCAAGTGCAACCAAAATTTATCTCCCACCTGGAACTTGTGTGGCACCCGATGTTCATTATGGTCCTTCTTGTACTTGACATTGGACTTCTTTAAAACATCCTGAACCTGTTGGAGGATGTGCTATATCCTCTTAATGAACCGGGTATATTTTCTAGCTTTATCTTGAGTATGGGATGAGGCTTCCTAGGTGGTTGCAAGGGGTAGTGCAACATCCATGGGACCCAATGGTTGAAATACCAACCCCACTTGAAAGGGGTTGTGGCCAATTGAGTTATGTATGGATATGTTGTAGCTATGATAAACATAGGGAAGACTCTCATCCCATGTGTGGGGATGATTGGAATTCTACATGTGTGGGATATGCATGATCATTCGGTTGACGACCTCAGTTTGGCCATCTGTTTGGGGGTGGAAGGCAGTGGATTTGGTGAGCTTGGTGTCCAAAAATGACCAGAGGCTCGACTAGAATGTGTCGATGAACCAATTGTCCTGATCTGAGATGATGGTTTGTGGTATCCAAAAATGTACCCACACTCGTTCGAAGAAGAGCTTGGCAGTGGCCTCTGTTATGATGCTCTTCTTGCAGGTGACCATAATTTCCATTTTAGAAAAATGATCAACCACCACAAAAACACAGTCATTTCCCCACTTGGTTGACAGAAGGCTTGGCATGTAGTGTATTGAGATGTATTCCTAAGGCCTTTCAGGAGTAGGTAGAGGGGTGTACATGCCTTGTTTCTTAAAGGCCAGTTTGGAAATGGAGTAGGTAGTGCATGACCTGATATACTTGTTGACATCCTGTTGAAGTTTCAACCAAAATAAATGTTTTTGTAGCACTACCACTATCGTTTCTATGCCGAAGTGTCCTGCCACCCGACTATAGTGGGATTCCCAAATCAGCTTCACTCACTCACTTGATGGGATGCAGAGATGGCCTAGATGGCACAACATCCATTCCTGAAGATGGAAATTAGTGATAGCTGTGTTTATGCCCAACATCTGGTAGGTGGAAGTGAAGTCATGATCTCTCATAGAGTTGGGGCCATCTCGAGGTCTCGTGGACGTAGGAGTTTAGAGCTGTGGTGAGAATTGCAACTAGAGGGTGACTGCGGCAATCATGGATGTAGTTGGTTCTTCTTGTCTTATATTTGATGTTGAGATGGAACTGAACCACTTCTGATGGAGGTCATTCTGCAATTTTCCTTGTGTTTGCATGAACTACAATGACTTATGATAAGTGTGGATGATTGTCTCCTTCTCGAGAATGTAATTCCTCCACTGGCAGTAGGATTGTAAAATGGAGTACATTTATTTGTCGTAATTAGGGTACTTATGGATGACATATGATAATGTCTCACTATGATAGGCCACGGGGTGTCCATGCTAAGTGATAAGTACGCCCACGACATAGTTTGAAGCATTTGTATCGATCTCAAAGGGATGTTGTAGGTCAAGTGATGAGAGCACTGGGGATGAGCACAAGCATTACTTCAAATCATTGAACACTTCTTGTTGTGACAGGCCCCACACAAACTTTACCTTACCACCACCCTTGGTTACTTGGATGAGGGCCCATGCAATATGGGAGAATACGAACAGGAACTTGCGATAGAAATTGGCAAGGCCTAAAAAGATTCGAAGCTCAGTGAGTGTGATTGGGGTTGGTCAGTCACGAATAAACTGGATCTTGGCTAGATCCACATGCACCCCATTGTCATCAACAATGTAGTGCAGATACTGGACCTTGTCCATAACGAAGGAGCATTTTTCCAAATTTGCATAGAGATGGTGTTGTCGTAGAGTGTGAAAAACCTATTGAATATGCTATAAGTGTTATGCTCAATTCTTGTTGTATATGAGTATCTCATCCAGATACACCACCACAAAAGAATTGGTGAAAGGCCGAAATATATCATCCATCATCCTCATGCAATTTGTTGGGCCATTTGTCAAACCAAAGAGCATGGCCAACCATTCAAAAATACCTTATTTGGACTTGAAGGCAATTTTTCATACATCCGTTTTCTCTATTGGGACTTGATGGTAGTGATCCAGATGGATCTCGGTGTCCATCCACCTTTTCCAATGAATCGCCATTTTGAGCCTTTGGTTTTGATAAACCATGATATTCACCCTTTTGATGGGAATGGAATGTAATGTCATCTTCATTTTTTAATTACATACATCATGTAATGATTTCCTAGTGGTGTTATGTACATGCCTACAACATAGCGTTAATGCACGGGATCCCATTAGAACTCCATAGTTAAGTGCGCTCAGGATAGAGTAGTATTGGGATGGGTGATCGCCCGTGAAGTCCTAGTGTTTTACATGCCTATGGCATTTTATAAACTTAGTCTAATTTATTCCACATGCATCGTGAGAAATTTTCTCCTCTCTCTCTCTCATATATAATTGAGGTAAAGGAATCCCTTTAAGCATGCAATGGAGTGTGATGTAAATCTTGTTGCAAATGAAGCATAACCAACATCTCTTTCCTTTCAGATATAGGTTACCCCATTTTTCTAGTTTGTGTTCTACAATGTTTTTCTATCTTATTCAGTAATAGAATTTGGGTTTCACTGTATTTCTATGTTCTCTTCTATATTTTTTATGTATTTCATTATTATATGTCGGTTATATTTCTATCTTCATGTTGTTCTCAAAATAATCCAGATCAGTGGTATCAGAGAATTCTACTCGTTGTCATTTCTCAGAGCAGGTCCCCGACGAGGTCAGGGTATAGAGATTTGGGTCTCGATCTAGTTTCGCTTGAGGACAACCACTTTCGCTAGCCCAAGCGACCTCCCATGGTGGAAGAAAAGAGAGATGAAAGAGCCGGAGATACTTTCAAGACATTTCTCGAGGAAGCCCTCGTGCGACAAAGGAACGAGATGATGGACAACTTCGCTCAAATCCTTCAAAGACTACCGATGGCGACAACCAAGGCATATTCAATTGGCAACCATTTCACAAGTGTGACACCCTTCAAGGTAGAAGTCAATTTGATATCCCCTTATTTGAAGGCCAGATAGATGGAGATGCTCTAGAAAAATGGTTGAATCTACTAGAAGGTTATTACTCTATCCAAAAAAATTTCGACAGTGAAAAGATCACCTTCGCGCTCCTTAAATCCCTTCCCCATGTTAGAGCTTGGTGGGAAGGTTATTGGGAGAGGTACACTGTGGATGAATATACACTATTAGGGAGAGAACCCACTTGGGCGGCCTTTGTAGATGCCCCAAAGGAGGATTTCTACCATGTCGGAAACTATGATGACCAATACCTGATATGGACAACTCTGCATCAGAAAAGAGACCAGACGGTGCTGGAGTACACCAACATATTTCATACCTTGTGCTCAAAGCTGGGTATCAAAGAATCCGAGCGGTACCTAGTTTTGAAGTACCTTAGTGGTCTACACAGGTACATCCAAAGAGAGATGGATTTCTTGGACATCTCCTCACTGGGAGCTTCTTCTCGATATGAAATCAAAATTGAGCAGAAATTCAAACAACAGAGTAAGTGGGAGAAGCATGGACAGAGAAAGGAAGGCCAACCTCAAGAGAGCCAGTCCCAGATGTAGGAAAAAAGGGTAACAAAATGTCTAATAAAGACACCGAAAAGTGGCGTGAGTTTCACAACAGCCCTTGGCACAACACTAATGAATGTCGCTCAATATTTTCATTGGTGGTCGAGCTCAAAGACAAAGAGTTGAACCCCAACTTGGACCCTGATTCAGAAAATAATAAAAGGAGACAAATAATTGATGCAGAACCCACTACTACTATCGCAACTGCAACAATCCAACTAGAAGAGGATCCCGAGGAGGGGGAGCAACTCTTCCATTCATAGATGTGGGTGAAGGGGACCCTAGTTCATTTTATTGTTGATAGCAGAAGCCAAAAGAACATAATATTAGTAGAGGTTGTCAAGCAGTTGGATTTACCAACAACACCACACCCGAAACCATACAACATCAGGTGGCTTCTCCAGGGTCAATATCTTTGTGTCAGCCAATAATGTCTCTTGTCCTATGACATCAAGCCCTTCAAGGATGAGGCAGTCTGTGATGTTTCCCCACTAGAATCATGTGATGTTCTATTAGGCCATACATATATTTGGAGGCGTCATTCTATTTATGAGTCTTGACCCTGTAGCATGACATATATGTGAAGACGTCATGCTATACATGATACCAAAGGTAGTTCCGACTATTGTCCCACCAAAAAAATGCCACAAAGTAATCTCTCATACTGCAAAGTTTAACCTCTTCACAACCTGATCAGAAGGTGAACATAAGGACACTCCAATCACTAAAGACTCAACAAAATACATTTCTATCCAACAAGAGTAGATTGACAAGATTGTAGAAGAGTACCAAGATGTTCTTGTTGCACCTACGAGGGTGCCTCCACACTACCCAGTCAAGTAAGTTTATAACAGAACCCTTCATACTCTTCATGTTGCATATTCACCGATAGAGTCCTCCCATACTCAAGTAAATCATGTAGCTATATTGGTTGAACAGATCCAATCCCTCCAACAACAGGTTCATGACAACTTTCAACAAGTTAAGCAAGACAACTTCTTCAACAAGGAAAACAACACACCAAGCTTAAGATTTAGCAGAAGTCTCCTTGTCTCCCAAGGGAAATTGATGCAATGGGGACCATTGATTCCTAAGGGGGGAGGAATGATCCAGATGGATCTTGGTGGCGATCCACCTTTTCCACTGAATCACCATTTTGAGCCTCTGGTTTTGATAAACCATGATATTCACCATTTTATGGGGAATGGAATTGTTGGGTATGTGTTATATTCTTTGCATGTGTGTGTGTGTGGGTGCGTCAGATACGACAACTGCGTCTGACGATCCCTTCACCTAGAGCTCTGCCGTGTGTGCCGGGCGCTTTCCTAGGGGGGTCCCAGGGGGGGCAAGTATGCCCCCCCCTGGTTACGCGCAGCGCCCCGAAATTTGTTTTTGGGCATTTTTTTCTAGTTTTAGTGGATTTTGCTATTTTTAGCTGATTTGTAAATTAATC
>SNQJ01S0004269.1:288477-301677 GCA_010110895.2 Picea sitchensis
CTTTTTTTTTCTTTGTCGAGCTTGCAAATTTTTATTTATTTTTGTGTTGCAGAAATAAAAATAATAATTTCCCGTTGTTGCCCTACAAAAATTACGATTTGTGCAACTGGTTTCCTCTTCAAAGTCTCAGCTCTGATACCATGTTAAATTTAAGCAACCCAACACCCGACAATTTATTTCCTAGCAAATGCCTTGCTGTAATAAACTTATTAAGCATATTTACTGAATAAAAAGCATGATTGATTCTTAACGATTTACATAAATAAATCAACAGAATAAAAACAGGGAACCAAACACATTTTCACACGTAATGTTTTGGGTAAATTCCCCTGGAAAAACCTTGAAGGGAAAACTAGTACTGTGATGATTTTATTAAGATAAAATTCGGGCTCCCGTCCTAGAATAATGGTCCACCGGAAGGAAAAATACAAAACAACAAGAATAGTCTATTAGACCTTAAGATCTTTCCTTTGATCTTGTTGTCCACTACTTCCTTTTCTGCCCCTTTCTCCCTTCCTCAGACCCTACCCCTGCACACTCGGATGAAATTCCTTCACCCAATCAATGAGATCTCACTATCTCACTCTCTATGTGTCTTGTCCTCTCACCTTATCTACCTTTATAATGTTGATTTTACCGTAAATCCAAAACCCTAGATCTCCAAAGTGATCAATGGATGAGATTAGATCTCACCAACACTTTAAATCAATGACTAGGATGTAATTTGATTCACCAATGCCAAAAAATTAGGAATTTAATTAAAGTAAAATTAATTAATTATAAAAATACATTCACTTTAATAAAACAAATTTTCTAAGTCTTGAGAAGTATTAAGGATGACTTCCACATGTTAGACAAAATACCAATGTGGAAGTACATGTTCGATGCTACAAACAACAACAATGTCCCCTTTTCTTTCAACATAAACAAACCAAAGATATTATACCATACCTTTTTGGTTTTTTATGATGCTTACCAACTTAGTTGCTTGGTACCCCAAGAGTTGGATTGGATCTAGATGGTGGAATAATATATTTTCTACCCTCTTCCAAGCCTTTACAAGCAAATTTGGGTGGCTCATTGCACACTCCTTTTCTATCTTCCTTTTCCTCAACGAGAATGTATTCCTTTCTGGTTCCTCTTGCCTTGACAAGGGTGGCTTGGGATGAACTTGTGCTAGCTTCTTTTCCATTGAATCCCAGGCCTTCATGCTTGGGATATTATTGAGCTACAATGGGGATCATAATCCCTTGGCCATCATATCCTATTTTCCTCATGAGATTGGAATTGATGCCTCTAGTGTGCTTTTCAAAGTCATCGAAGGTCTCTTGAGGAAGGATCTTGGAAGGTGAGTTTACCATGCTTGACTCCATCTTGGTGTTGGCTTCCATAGTGACAATAAAAGGGGCTTGCTTGGTTGCTTGGAAATTTTCTTGTAGCTCCTTCAAGACCTCTACCTTTGCTGCCAATTCCTGGTATAACTGAGCAGTCACTTTGATGAATCTCTCTTTCTAATCATCTATCTAAGTGAATTTCTCCTCTAATTGCAAGAGTGCAATATGATCCTGTCTAATTCTACCTTCATGGTGGTAAAGGATTCCTATCATTTGGAAATTTCCTTTTCCATCTCCTTTGCTTTCTACCTCCAATATTGACTTTCCTCTGGGATCTACATCTTGAAGTCTCTTAACTCTTCTAGCTTCTCCCTCTTCAAGGTTTTTCCCATGGAAACTACTTCAAGGTCTTTAAGGAACCTGCTTTGATATCTTGTGGTCCATAAATGGTAGCACTATGGCTTGTCCATTTAACCAATATGGATACTTTGTGGAATAAATAATTCTCTCTACTACTAATCACCAACAAACATAAAAAATAATGTATCTATTCCATATTTGGTTCACTACTCGGCTGCTTGTTTCAATAGAAATAACTCTATTAAATGGAGGCTCTCCAAATCTATTCTCAAGTTGCAAGTTCTCTTTAGACATTGAATGGAAGATATGTGGCAATGTTTTTGTGGTAGGAAATTTGCAAATGACCATGGCTCAACATCAATCTTTGCTCATCGCGGGACAAACTCATTGTCTTCTTGTCCTCTAATCATCAAGCACACTGCTTCCTTGATCTCTCATGTCTTCCACCACCCTTCTTCATTTCCTCCTCTCTGTTCCCTTCAATTCCCTTCTTCATCACAACCTTCATTTTTAATGGGATGCCTTGGAATACCAACCTTCCCTATAATTCGTTTCAACTTCTAAGGGAATTTTGAACATTTTCTTAAATTTTCTAAAAACAATTAAATGCTAATTATAAAATTTACAAAAACTTTATTTATTTATAGAAATCCAATTCAGATCAATGCTATCCTAATTCAAAATATCCATCACTATTCATTTTTACGTGTACATCTTTAGAAAAAAAAAAATTAAATACTTATAATTATTACTATATTTTCTTTCACACGCTATCCATTAAATTTATCTATACTTTTTCCTTTTAACAACTTAGAAACACATATTTAGAATAAATCTTTAAATAATAAAAGCAATCATAATAACTGATTATAAGACTACGGTATTTTATAATTGAATAATTTCCTACATGATTGTCTACTGAAAACATTATAACCTTAACAAAGTAACATGCAAAGTGGACAGGAATATATGAGAGAGGCCTAATTCCATCTTAATGTTGAGATTACAATTTAAAGAATGACATTGAGATTGTAATAATAATGAAATTGTTCTTAACCAGGAGTAAAACTTAATAAACCTTACGAAGATGGCTTGAGAAAGCATTTTTTCCATAATAACATCAAATCAATAAAAAAATATTATTTTTAAATATCTTTTTCTTAAAACTAAAGTAAGTGAAAATACACAAAAACTTTTATCTCAGTATTCACAAAGAAAAAGTTTTTTTTCCTGACCCACTTAAACAATCTATGCATAATTTATACAATTATAATTTAGAATACAAATTTAGCAATTATATATTTTCTTATACACAACGATGAATTCACTAGTGAAGCATCGTATGCGGTGACGTCATATGACTCAACACCCTTCCTTACAAAGAAAAAATAGTTATCCTTACAAAGAAAAAATAGTTATCTCATGAACATCTGATTTTTTAAAATCATTGCTTGAAATCTAAACTAAATCCAAATATTATACATGCCATATGACATATCAAACAAAGCATTGAAATCTTGAACACTAAAGGTTAGATTCTTACTAAAAACTATCATAATCACAATACAAAACTATTAATAATATATTGAGATAGTTTAACCTTAGGAAATACATATACATGAATTATTTGAATTATTTAAAGTGATTTTAAGATTTTTGCATTTATTATATGGACAATAAATCAAACATGACATTCATTAAACGAAGTATACACACCTTTTGAATATGATATTTCGTGTGTTTCAATTATACATATTCATGTGCTTTATTGATCAATGATTCAATGCAATAAGTGCTTGATTTTATAACAACGACTACTTTAAATGGCTTTGGCTTTGTTATTAGTCTTGACCTCAACCATAGGCCACCATAGTTTATGCTCATTATAGTAGATGTTTTTTCCCACTGCCACCACCTGCCAACCATAGGTCACCACAATAGATGCTCAATGTAGTAGATGCCTTTTCTTACTGTCACCACCTATCTGATCTTTTCCTACTAGCAACATAGGTTACTGTAGTAGATTCCTTTTTTCACTGCCACCACCTGCCTGATCTTTTCCTACTGCCACCACCCGCCTAATCTTTTTTCTACTGCCACCACCTGCTCTCTGCATATGCCCTTGCACCGTCTTTGTAAGTTGCCACCTTCCAACCATGCAAGTCACCACCTTCCAAACATGCACAAACTTCTTGCAAATGTAAGGTCAATGTTACCTCTACGAATGCAGTGGCTCAGCCTTCTCCAACTTCATCCCACCATCTTCTTGTTTCTCATTCTGTAACACTCCCTAATATCTTGTTATTGTCCTTCATTCATTAGCTCGTAGCAAATTTCCCAAATATCCCTCCCTCCTTCATTAGCGCATGCATGAATGGGGAATATTTGCAAAGTCAACTTAGTCTGTCTTCCCCTTCCCACCTGTAATCTCTTGACTCTGAAAACTTAGTCTCTCTTTCCCTTCCCACTTGTAATTTCTTGACTCCGTTCCTGGTTTTCCTGCATACTGCCTCCTGTATTCATCCATGGGAAATGGCTCCAACTTTGGGATAACTGATGCAACAGAATGGGAAACAAAACCTTATTCGTGCTAGAGCTTAGAAAAAGGAGTTATGGAAGCCTTGTTTATTATAAGGCCATTTCAATAAGCGAGCAAAGCAGTCGAACCATGTGTGCTATTCCGGTACTTAGAAAGATTGGTATCAAAGTTGAGAAGAAACAACATTATGAAACTGACGTAAAGGGGAAATGCAATCAATTTGATATCGAGGCCAATGTATTTTACCTAGTAAGACAGAGGAAGAAGGCCCCCAAAACCCCTAACTATCTGTTGGCGCAAAAATCGACATTGCTAAATTTTTTCCAATACTAACATACAATCCACCAAATTCCCTTCTCAAAATTCCAATCTAATATATTTTCACTATTATATTCTTGTGGTCCTTAAAAAACTATGTTAGTTTTTGTGATATCTTGATACCAAGAACACTCTTCTTTTCAAATTGAAACTTTTAACCAAATCCTATACGAGTCTTAGTCCAACCTTCTATCATGACCATTATGTTTTAAATTTTGACTAAGTCTTCGTTTTATCCCTCCCAAAATAATTATTATTTTAATGGGTCTTTTTAATGACTTAATTATAATAATAATTAAAACTTAAAGTGATGGGTTTAAAATGTAATAAGTTTGAGAAACATTTGGGTGTTATATTCTAGCTCGAAACCTATTAAGCCTTATCCTAAGTCAAACCCATAATCAAATCATAAGTGGAGCAAGTTCTTTCAAGCATGCAAAAGCATAGATATAAGTTAATGGAGATCCAACGGTCCGTGCATTCTTCAGGATTCCAAGAATAAACAAAGGTGACCTCGCGCGGTGACGTCAGGTGGTATTGCTCCTGGTGACGTGGCGACTCGAATTATTTCACATTTCTCTCTAGTGGTTAATAACACCACATGTTAATTTTGCGAAGAAATGATGTCCGTTGATCCGGTGGACACGTGGATGGTGGAGTAGATTGTTTTCATTACAAGTGTAGTAGGTTTTCACAAATGTAGTAGGTTTTCAGTTTTCTCTATGCAAAAAAAAAAGTATTTTTTAATGTCCAGTAGGTTAAAAATAGACTATGGGACATATTGCTTTTTCATCTAGCTTTTGTATTGTATTTGATCTTTTTTTTTTGGAAGTTTTACAATAACGACTTCCAGCATCTTGACAAACTTTTTAGCTGAATAAATTATCCCAAAAACTAACTGCCAGAATACCTACATAATTTTTTTCTTTTTTTGTCTTTAAAGCCCTCACATTCTAAAATGAAATGATTTGATGTTCTTGATGCTTCTTTCTTCCAGATCAGTGCACGACGCATGTAAATACAGTTGTGTTCGAGCCAAACGTCAAGGAGGAGGTTTCACCATTTGCAGAGTTTATTGAACAACGTTCAATTTTTCAGTCTTGTAGGTGCTTCGAGAATCCAGGAAATCACTCTAAGGGAAAGAGGAATACAACATTTGGTTGGGTCAATTAGTTATTAAGCTTCCAGAGATGCAGTCTCTGAACATTCTTTGACAGATAATATTTCGTCACTCCAACATATTGATCAAAGCAAGGGTTTTCCGGATGCTCAGTTTAGGAAGCGTGCAACAGATCCTGTGCTTGTTCATGATTCTTTCTCATTGTTCATTTGGCTATTATTTTCTCTCCTTCGCTCCTTGCTTAAGGAAACTGAACCCTTTATTGTCTTGTGCATCTATTTCATTTAATTTGTATGGTCCAGGAAATTCCATATGGTGGGAGATCGATTTCACCCGAGTCTGATTTCAGTTTTGGTTTCTGTTCCTTCATCAAAACTGTTATTATAGTTGTGTCGAGGACTGTACTAGGCTGATCATTTATGGAGACTTATGATGCAGACGCTTGTGTCAGAGGTCGAACCTTTCTCTCTTCTTAAAAAAGAAGAAGTCAGCAGCAATATAATCGAGGGACTTTCGAAATCGCTAGGCACAGTCATAGAGCAAACTGTCAATGATTATGTAGATGCAATGGAAGGAAAAAGAATGAGAGGAAGCGAAGCCTTGCTTACGAAAATACCAATTTTAAATATTGAATTTTTAGATACATTGGTGAAGATCAAACTAAATAGTAAAATAAAAAGTGAGTTTTGTTTTTGCAATACAATAGGTAGAACATAAATATTTAGCAAGCAATGGATACCATAATAACACTAGAAATATCACCTTTATTAATGATAGTAATATTCACTTGCTTCTTGAGGGGGAAACCTCCACTAGAGTAGAGTTCTATTACAATAATCTCCAAGACAAAATATCCAATGCCTCCTACTCTTATTTATACTAATTATACCATCTAAGGAAACTTCTAGAGGAAGATCTTTTTAGAAGCGAAAGCTTCTATTATATATTATTACATTGACTTATTCTCCTTTATTTATTAGGCCTTATTAATTAATGTCGGCCTTTATTACATGGAAAACATATCCTACTAACTAATGACCCATGGAGAGGGGTTAGGATTAGATCCTAACATGCTCCCCTTCAAAAACAACCTTGTCCTCAAGGCTGCATGTGCGGAAATTGTTGATTCTCAGGTCACATCCTTTGGTGATGTGTCCTTTCACTTGATCATCACTTCCTTGATAGTTTTGCATTGATAGTTTTGCCACGTAGTTGATGCGACTACTTCTGGTTTGAGACAAAGGGAGCCTTCTTCATCTAATTTTGGAAGGATGGTTTGGACCCTGCAATTTTGTCCCACCACTTTCTTCAGACAAGAAACATGGAACACGATATGTATTTTGGAAGTAGTAGGAAGGGCCAATTGTAAGCCACCGAACCAATACGCTTGATGATTTGGTAGGGCCCATAAAACTTGGGTTACAACTTGTGATGTCCCTGGGCTTTGAGAGATATTTGCTTGTAAGGTTGGAGCCAGAGAAACATCTGATGACCTTCCTGAAAAAATCTTTCTGAATGATGTGGTTTGCCTATTGCTTTATGCAATTTTGGGCCATGTGGAGGTTATCCTTTAGAGCTGCTAGGGTGGCTGTGCGACCTTGCAACATTTATCAATATATTGGACCTTTGATGTGCTTGGAATATAGGTAGTGACTGTAGGTGGGCGTTGGCCATACACTTCTTCATATGGGGTCATTTTAGTGGCCGTATGATAGGAAGTATTGTACTACCATTCTGCCAAGGGGAGCCATTGCACCCATTGGCGTTGTTTTCATGAAGAAAAACACCGCAAGTAGATTTACAAACATTTGTTGACCACTTATGTTTGGCCATCAAACTAGGGGTGATAGGTTGTGCTCATGTTCAACTGGGTGCCCTGCAATTTAAACAATTCTTGCCAAAATGCGCTGGTGAAAGTTGGGTCACGATTAGATACAATAGAGGTGGGCATGCCATGTAACTTGGAAATATGATCAAGGAAAACTTGTGCTACTAGTGTGGGTGTGAAAGGGTTGGGTAATGCAAAAACAATGAGCATACTTGGAGAGGCGATCAACCACCACCACGATGATGGACTTGTTCCCAGATTTAGGAAGGCCCACTATAAAATCCATGGAGTTTTCTGTCTACATAGAAGATGGAATGGGAAGGGGTTGTAGGGCGTCTGGAGACTTGATAGTTTCACCTTTATTACATTGTCACACCTCACATTCTGTGACAAAGTGAAGGATATCGTTCTTCATGTTTTCCCAGAAAAAAGAACGATGGGCACAAGCATATATCTTTTGGAACCCCGAGTGACCTGTAATAGTTGATGAGTGCAACTCATTTAAGAGCCTCGGCTTGAGTGCTGAAGAGGGTGATAGAACCATTCGATCCTTATACATGAGAATATTGTCATGCCAAGTGTAGTCGATGGGAGGATTAGGGTCCTCCTGAAGGCAATAAATTATCTTGGAGATAGTTGGGGTGTGTTAACCACTCTTGGTGTACTTCTTCAATCCAATCAGGGACTGGTAAGGATAAGGCAAAGAGGGAGCAATCCTCCTCATGTTGTCTTGACAATACATCGATTACTATATTAGCTTTTCCCTTTTTGTATATGATTTCATAATCATAACCCAACATTTTGGTCAACCACTTATCTTTTTCTGGGGAGGATAGTCATTGCTCCAAAAAATATTCTAGACTATGGTGATCTATTTTGATCTGAAAATGATGTCCCAAGAGATATGGCCGCCATGTGTGCACCACATGGAGAATGGCCATCATTTCATTTTCATACACAGATATTTCCAGATTGTGACCACTCAATTATTGTCTAGTAAAGGCCAAAGGTCGACCATCTTATGTGAGTACCGCGCCTATACCAGTGCCATAAGCATCTGATTCCACCAAAAATGTTTTATTGAAGTCAGGAGCTGCTAGGATAGGATTAGTGCACATGGCCCTCTTTATCTCTGTGAAGGCTTGCTCAACAACAAGTGTCCAATGAAATGCATTCATCTTAAGGAGTTAGTCAATGGGTTAGCAATTTTTCCATAACGGTGGAAAAATTTCTTCTAATATCTTGTGAGACTAAGAAAACCCCTTAGGTGTTTTAAGGTCGTGGGTCGTGACCACTCCTGCATAGCTTGTATATTTTTGGGGTCCACTTTTACCCCTTCATGACTGAAAATGTGGCCCAATTATTCCACTTCGCTTGCTCCAAATGAACATTTGGTCTTTTTGATGAACAATTGGTTTTCCTGCAGCAAGTGAAGGACTTTGTCCACATGAAGAAGGTCGTTATCCCAAGTGCGGCTGTAAATAAGGATGTCATAAAAGAGAACCAATAAAAACTTTCGAAGTTAAGGTTTCAATAGTTTATTCATGAGACTTCGAAAGGTGGATGGGGAATTGCAAAGGACAAAAGGCATGACCAAGAATTTTATAATGTCCTTCATGAGTTCTGAAAGCAGTCTTCAAAATATCTTCCTCCTTCATCTAGATCTGGTGATAGCTGAAGCGAAGGGGTAATTTGGTTAATACACATGGACCTTGGAGTTCATCCAATAGATCATCAACGACAAGAATGAGAAACTTATCTTTGATGGTTAGTTTATTTAGGGCACTAAAATCAAGGCACATGCACCAATTACCTTCTTTCTTTAAGGCCATCGCCACGGGTGAACAATATGGGTTGGTGCTAGGGAGAATTACCCCCACCTCCAGTAATTCTTGTACCATCTTTTCTATTTCATTTTTTTGAGCAAACAAATATCTGTAGGGACGTACATTGGGGGGTTGAATTCTCGACCTGAGAGGGATGCTATGATCATGCTCACCCCTGGAAGGAGGTAAGGCTGTGGGAACCTCAAAGACCTTGAGGTACTTGTCCAAGATGAGTTGTAGGCTACGAGGAATGACCTAAGAGGCCTGTTGAGTGACCTGGATGGAATTAAATGGAGAAATCACACCATGGTGGCCTTTCCTCAATAGTTTTTCCATCCTGTGAGAGATGATGATTTCAGGAGAGCCTGCTTGGAGACCCCTGAGGGTATAGGGGTGAGCATCTTGGGTGAAGCTCATATATAATTCTTAATAAACCATTGTGATTGGCCTCATAGTGAGAAGCCATTCCACTCCTAATACAATATTACAACCACCCATGAGAATAGGGAACATGTGGGTTTTCAGATGATAATCACCCATTTGGAGTTTGACATTCTCACAATGACCCCCACACTTCATAGTACCACCATTAGCGATGAGGATTTGAAAATTAGAAAAAGAGCGAACAAAGCAATGGATCTCATCAGAAATCCTACGATGAATAAAATTATGGGTGCTACCACTATCAATCAATACTAGCATCGGCCTATGTTTGATGTAGCCCTTGATCTTCAATGTTTGTAGGGTCGAAATACCCGAGAGTGAATGAAGCGATATGGCGGGTTCCTCTGGTTCCACAGGGGTTACCACTGGAGCTTTGGCGTGATCACTTGGTTGAGCCTCCTCTAGGTTAGGAAACTCATCTGATATGATGTCTTCATAGGGAAAGGAAGTTGATGCATCACTATGGAAGAACTTTTGTTCTCTACATTTATGCCACGGGGAATACTTTTCATCACAATAGTAGCAAAGTCCTTTCTTGCGAGGTTCCACTATTTCTGTTGGATATACCTTTTGGACCTTCAATGTTTGTGTTAGAGCTGGGTGAGCCTTGGGGCGAGGACGGTTGAGAACTGGAACCTTCACGGGTGGGGCCTGAAGGATGGTATCGACTTCCTTTTCTAATTGACATGCTTGCAACCGGGTAATAGGATGATGCATGTTCACATGAGCCCAAATGGATTCCTTTAAGCCAATAATAAAAGATTCGAGGTAAAATGCATAAAATAAGCCCTCGGTCCTGACATACAACTTTTCAAATGCCGTGATGAAATCTGTGACTGATCCAATTTGGCACAACTTGGTCAGCCTACCCAAAAAATGTGATTCCCTATCAAAATGGTCACAAACTGCTTTAGTGAACATGTTCCAAGTGGGTATTCGTAGATAAATTTTCTTATGCCATTGCCATCGTTCTTGATCCAGGTACAAAACCCCTCCATGGATTTTGGTCTCATCGTCCCAAATATTATGGAGGGAGAAGTATTGTTCCATTTGAGAGACTCACCCAGCTGGGTTGGATCCATAAAATTTATGCATGTCAACTTTTAGCACCTTATTCCAAGAGTGTGGAGAACCCCAAGGGGAGTGGGATGAATGAGTATGCTCATAATGGGAATGATGAGGGTCCTCTACATTGGGCTTGACCTGCTTACGTTTTGTGAATTGTTGCATGGATTCACAGATGGCTACATTGACTTCTGCTTGGAGGGACTCTTTGACTTCAACTCATATAGTAGTGGTGATAGATTCCATTTTTTGTTTCTAAGCTAGAAAACCTAGTCTCCTAGTCTTCTTGGGTCTGAGCTTTGGTGGTTGGCATGGTAGTGGCTTAGGTAGTGGATGAGGTTTCAGGACAAAAATCGGGGCCACAAAAAGTGAGATGTCCTAGAGTGATCAGGACAAGAAGAGGAGTCCAATGGGATAAGTGTCAAATAAGGGCGTCTCAGAAAGGGGCGGGACCATGGAAAAAACAACTTAAAAGTGAAGAGTATCATTGCGATTGGAATGAAGATAGGAATGAAATGGAATAGGTTAAAAATAAGGGTGCTAATGGGCCCTCAATTTTTTTTTACTCCTATGGAGTTATACTCCGCCATGAATACTTCTGTAGTTGTGGAATTCCCAAATTCTCAATAATAAAAAATGTCGGTAGAGAGTGTTTCTGTAGCGAACAAATGTGACAGGAGACAATTTGTAATGCAATATATCAATTGTTTCCATTCGAAGGGCTAGGTTTTGCAGGGTGTCTATAGTTAAGGGTTTTCCTTGTGCTATAACTCTCTTATATACGTGCAATTTCCAACAGTAGTACTCAACCCAATATATCAGGGCACCAACTAAGGAGGCTAGACCTTACCCTTAGCCATACTACTCGACTACCCGAGTACTAGAGAGTCACTTCCCGAGTGTTGTTCTCGATGAATCTATAGAATTCAAGTGACCAATTGGTTTATCTATGAAGGGCTTTAGGATGCCTAGGCCGAGCCGTATACAGGGTGTTGTCTGATGTGATACCACTCAAAGGGGTACCAACAAGGGTTACAAGGGTGGCCAATAGAAATGCACTTAAGAACCACTTGTATTTCCTGCATGTATGACTCCCYGATCGTGGGTTTATGCACGTATCGATAAATATCTGTAGCTTAAAGACGTTGAAATACATATTCCAGATGTAGTARTACAATATGCAGAACAAAAATATTTAGCAAGCAATGGAGAAACAACAATGATGTATCCAGAACAATACCAAAATAATACCAGAATAACACTAGAAAGATCACCTTTATTATTGATAGCAATGTTCACTTGCCTCTTCGAGAGGGAAACCTCCAACAGAGCATATCTCTATTACAATAATCTCTAAGACAAAATATCCAATGCCTCCTACTCTTATTTATTCTAATTCTACCTTCTAAGGAAGCTTCTAGAGAAAGATCTTTCTAGAAGTGGAAGCTTCTATTAGGTCTTCTTACATTGACTTATTCTCCTTTATTTATTAGGCCTTATTAACTAATGCCATCCTTTATTACATAGAAAACATATCCTACTAACTAATGACCCATGGATAGGGGTTAGGATTGAATCCTAATAGTTTTCTTCTATATGGGTGCGCATTGGTTTTTTTCTCCTTAAAAGTTGTTGTAGAGGATTCATTTGACCCAGAGAACATGCTTCAATATTTGATGGGATAAGATTAACCTAATTGGCTCGAACAATCTCACCTCTGTGCTAGAAATTTAGGATTGCGCTAAGAAGAAATTTAGAAGCCTTAAAACAACTAGTGAAGAATTTATCCAGCTTGTTATTAAAACCATGCTTTCATTTGTTACCAAGGTTTTGTTTTGAGACCTCTGAAGATGGACATTGAGAGGTGATTGATATAAGAGAAGGGTTAGATAATTGGATGGCCCTTAATCAATCAAAGGAATCCACAACCACACGAATTGCAATCCTTTTCATGGTGCCACTTTTTTCCACAGTAGATAATGTCTTCATCTTTAATCACATGGAAAAAGATGTTGATTTGTAGAACTCAGGAGTAAAGTTGAATGAAATTATTAGAAATTCAATTACAAGTCAACCCAATGTTAGTCACATCATTCATATTCAGGTTTATTCATATCGAATTATGAAAAAGGTGGTATCCATCATAGATATGGAGTCTACAATGAAATCAAAGACAAAAAGAAATATCAGTATGTGTACACATTGACAAAAAATTAAAAGAAAATACTAAGACCAAAACCTTGCATGATGCATGTGAAAGACTTGTAATGGAAAAATAATATTCCAGTAAAATGTGCATAGATAGTTGGTATTAATGGTGGATGCCATAGTTCAAATAGATTTAAGGTTCCTTTATATATTGATGG
>SNQJ01S0004269.1:310786-341894 GCA_010110895.2 Picea sitchensis
TGTAGTGAAATGGGTGCTTCAGCATATGATAAGAACAAATGTCACCTATAATGGTTACATTGAGATTGTCTGTGATGATTGTAATGTATATTGTAATACATGTGCTTTGGACAGAAGGAGACCTATCACTAAATATGTCTCACAACATAGTTGTGGAAGACATGTTAGAGGTGGAGTTATCCCTCAGGAAATCCAAACTCGTGCAAGTCACATATGCAAGATCATGAAACCAGTTTTATTAGAGAAGTTACAGTGGTGCTTGGCTTCTCTTGGTTTGCAGCAAAAGTGATGAACAAAATGAAGAAGAAAGGTATCATGTTAATTGTTTTCAAGGTGGAGATTGTTGGGATCTAGTGACAACTAATTCCTCTAATGATAGATCTGGATCCTATTATTCTGCGTTGGTTACAACCAAATAGACCAAGTTAGAATATGGATAGGGATTGCATTTAATATTCAGTTTCTTGTATGAATGTATAAATTCATGTAAGCCCGTATAGGCAAAAACGACTGTGAGAGACTGAGTGTGTGAGAGACTTGCAAATCTGATGTAATCTCCATAATCCGAATAATAAGACAACTGATGCCTATGCTTGGTGGACGTAGCCCAACGTTTGGGTGAACCACGTGAAATACCTGTGTCTATTTCTTATGTGTGTGATTGTTAATTATCATTGTGAATTGTGTTTTCCACACTGACAATTCTAACACCAACAACTTGGAAATCTCTATGCTTACTTATATAAGAAAAAAAATAACCAATAACAACAGACTCTACGAACATTGGAAAACAAACATTTGTTTATAGATTTTCTCCAGTTAAGTTGGTAAAGATAGATTCTACCTTTCAGGCACATAAAATTCCTTCTCTTACAGAAAATATATCCAATCTGAACTCACTCCCTTCACTCAGGTCATCCATAAACCCTATAAACCCCTCCCCACTTTGTGGATGAGAGGAGCCATATATTGGTCATGCCATGGTCTTAGTTTTTCAAGACCATGGCCTTTGATGTTTTGAGTTTGAGCGCGATGTGGACTAGAAGATTGACCATTCCAACGATCGTAGCTATGGCCATGGTCATTACAACCGACCCTATGATGTGCATGAAGGAAATTATTTTGAGTGTAGTTTCATTCTTCCCAACTTTTTTTCAGAAACCCTAGAAACCTTAAGACTAGTCGCAATAGAGAAGGTGTTGAAGAAATTGTAGAGAAAAAGGATGTCGATAAGTTAAACAAAAGTACTCCAAAACTAGGTCGTCTGTGAGTGCACCTAGTATCCCTTTGAGAGCTCATGTTCAACCAACTGAGATCTCATCTATGGATTCTCCAAGGGCTATGAGCCAAAAATCACGGATCACGAGGAAACACCTCGTCATCATCAGTATAAAGCTATCAAATTCAAAGGGGTCGTATCCATGGACAATTTTCCTACTAGAACTATGAGACTAGGAAGAGACTCTTGAAATGTCCACCATTGTTAAAGAAACCAAATTACTTATTATTCTCCAAGGATGAAACATACTCCAAGTTCTTTTTTTATTGAATGGATGATGAACCCCTATCACGTAGATAAAAGGAACAACATGGATATATCTTGGATATGGAGAGGGGATGCCACATTAATGAGAGCGTGGATGGATTGGAGCTATTTAATCACCCATGTAACAATACTACCTGCTGAGCACTATAATAAATTTTAATTTAAATATCTAGTGAGAGAGTAATTCCATGCTAGGACATTTAATTTTTATGTATATGCATTGATCTATACAACACATATATAGTTTATTTATCCATAATAATTATTAATTCATATAAAATTATCTTCGCGAGATCGGTAGTAGGACTGATGTTGTCCATATTTATCATTGATGCAACACATCGCTGGAACAAATTTATGTTCTTAAATCCCTTGTTTTACATCCTTAAATGGAATATTGAAGCTCATATGAATTCACCAGCCCCATCCTCCCCATCCTGGTCACCACATTGTTGAAGTAGTTCAATTTATTTATGATGATTTCCATTTATTAAACTTTAAGAAAATTTGCTTCCTTAAATATTTAATATAACATATAGATATGATGTAGTTCTTAATTGAAATTTATTCCTTCATTTTAATAATATCTACTCATGTAACTTACCCAACCCCTATCTTGGTCACACCACTACTAAAACGACTCAATAATTTTTTTTGATACCAAATCTAAATGTTGAAATAAAACACATCATGACATTCCAACTCATGCAACTATCTATGCTACTTAAAAATGTAAATGAAAATATTTTAACTGTGCACATAAACTACTAAACAACATACAAAAACATTCAACCACATAAATAGATATTTGAATGCATCATTTTTCTCACAACAAGTAGCATCTAACCATGATAACTCGATGTAAATTTCACAACAACTATATCAACAATTAACATAAATGAACACAACAAATAATAACACTTATCTTATGAAAGTATGCAACCCGCTGCAAAGGATGAACGTTCCTCCCAACCATAGCCTTGATGTTCCAATTCTCAACAACAAGACACCCCCAAGCTAGGGCTATGAATCCACAAGAGACGATTGTCCCTAAGGCTAGCTAATGTCGCCCTCTCAAAAGTCAAAACTCACATTTAATTCCATTCCACTAGATCTCTTCACCTCAAGCTGTACAACCCAAGAGATGGAATCCCCCTTCATCTCTCACAGTCCCTCATGCCTTTCCACTCCCCTCCAGGGATTCTAGCACAAGTTGGACATGAATTCTACTTGTTGGGACCTCATGAATTTCGCAGCTGCAAGACGAATTCGCCCAACAAAAAAACATGTTCTTCCTTGGTGAATTTCAAACAACACATTACTCCCAAGAACACAACCTCTTTATCCATGAATTTTCAGCTCCAAACAACTGCCAAAATTGCCCACAACAACTATCCTCAAGCTTCAACAATTAGAACTTCTTTGTTGCCCAGAAAAATCCATGTAAAAACAACTCTGTATGCTAAAACATGAATGTGCAATTATGGTCCCCTACCCATACAAATTTACTCACTTTCTATTGCTTGCTTGACTTGTAGTCTTCCCCAAGTTGATTGTACTCAATCCCTATGCTCTCAATAACTATGGGATGTCACTCTCACACCCACCCTCTTACATGAATTCAATTATTTGGGTCTAAAACACTCAACAACTAATAGAAGGTTCATGGTAAGGATAATTTAGAAAGAAAATAAGAAATGGGTTTTGGTTTAATATACATGGGTAAANTGGGATGTCACTCTCACACCCACCCTCTTACATGAATTCAATTATTTGGGTCTAAAACACTCAACAACTAATAGAAGGTTCATGGTAAGGATAATTTAGAAAGAAAATAAGAAATGGGTTTTGGTTTAATATACATGGGTAAAATCTCCCCCCATTGGACCCCTTCCCTCTCCTGTGGACACTTAGCCCCCAAATATCCTTCCATGACCGTCTGTAGCTGGCGATACATTTTATTCATTATATTCAATTTACATAATTTACATATTACATCGCTTTGGCTCTTGACCATACATTACACTTACAATATACATCGCTAGTTTGGGATTTGAAAATGAGGATGTTACATTCCCCTCCCCCTACAAACTACACTATCCTGAGTGCACATAACCATACAATTTACACATAGACATATATAAAAATATTACATCTGAATACTTGATAATTTCACAACTTAATGACTCATGCAATAATTCCAACCAACAACTCTCTTTTCCCCTTATCCCACACATTGGTTGGTTAAGAAATCTCAGATTCATGGCTCCAGGAACTCCAGTTGAAAAAATGAAGTCTTCATTCACCTATGTACAAATGTGCATTAAATTTTCTTTAAAATTTGAAAAATTTTGCAGGTATGCTTCCCGCATGGCTTCCTCATGCTCCCATGTAACGTCTTCATGATCGTAGCAGGTTCATTGAACCTTTACCAATCTGATGGCTTTGTTCCTGAGAACTTTGACTTTCTGATCCATGATGCACACTGGTTCCACCCAAAAATCCCCTTCATGTTTGTAATCTCCCTAATCTAAACCCTTTGTAATTGTACATATAGGATGATGAGCCATGGTACCAATTGTAAATGTAAATGTACATATAGGCTGGTGAGCCGTTGACACCAAGTTTTGGTCATGCACGCACCTGAGTAGTGCGTGAGGAATTGTTATCAAAGAAAGGGTGCACATATTTAATAGTGCAGTGCATACCTAAGTAAGTGTGCGAGATTGTGCATCAAGGGAAGGGTTCACACATTCCATAGTGTTGGGCGCACTTGGGTAATTGTGCAAGGATTACTCGAAAGTGTGCAACAAGTTGAGCTATATATATATATATATATAGGTCAGAGAGCCTGTGTGATTATGAGGCTGGTGAGCCGGGACACAAATAGGTCAGTGCGCCTATCCTTGTAAGTGTAATCATATTCAAGTTATTAATATTATCACATCACTGCACGCAGACATATAAGAAAAAACGAGACAGGGGGATAACTCCACTGAAAAAGGGAAAAGGGGTGGGACTTAATTTCTAGGGAATATTTTAATAATATTTATGGAGAAGTGTAAGTTATGGATATTTATTTATCCTAAGTTCCCTAGGGTAGGGAACGAGTCACCAAATGACTTAATATACTTTTAAAGGTGACAAGTGTCGAGTTGAAGGAATGCAATATATATTACTAGCCTTAGTGTATTTGGAGGATTATTCATTCACTCTCTTATGCAAAAAGGGGTTAGACCATCTAAGGAGGACGACTATTACCTTATCTGTAGAGAAGATATTGTAAGGGGTTTTTGCATTGTAATCAGAGTTTTTCTATTGAAGGGTTGGTTTTTCAAGCCTGTGATTAGTCTCTCTAGGTGAGAGATTTGTTGTCGAAGAGGCGGGTTTTCGGTCCTGTGAACATTCTCTCCAGATGAGAGTTTTTCTGGGATTTGTTCCCTGGTGAGTTGGGAATTAGTTGCAGGGCTCAAATACTTCTTGTCCGACATGTTGTTGGGAACCCTGGAAGGGAAGTGGGTCATCCAAGGGACTGTTGAACAAAGAAGGGGCACACTTCCTTGGGTGTGATAGGTGCATGGGGAATGAGAGACTGTAGACTAGTTGTAGCAGTGGCACCTTGGATTGAGAAATTCTGTTAATTATCAGACCTTAGTCTATCACTAGGAACCCTTTTTTCCCTAGTGGAGTTAAGCCCCTGCTTAGGGGTGGCATGTTGCTGAAATATTATGAACAACAAAGTCTATGGATGGAAGGAATGTCTAAGTTCTGCGAGTAGTTGATGACTTTTCGTAAAAGATAAGTGTCTTTATGTGCTTGTCTCATTTAATGTGTGCTTAATTGTCTATGTTTAATATTGGTTTAATTATTGAATGTTGTTTCATATAAGCAAATGCTATTAATCTGTATAATGTTGCTTGCACATGTAAGTGTGGTGCTGGAATTTAATATTCTTAGTCATGCATAAGTATGACAATGTTGATAGTTTTTCATGTTAAGTTAGCCTTATGATATTGGTGATGAGTCTCCGAGGCAAGGGTTGAATGGTCGTGTGCGCAGGAAAGTGGCCTATGTGCAAAAGAGGCTAGAAATAGTTTATGCATGTAGGGAAATAGACCATGCACACAAGGAAAGTCAAAATTGGAGTGTGATGCCAAAATGGTTGCACAATAGTGTTGTGTGTTCAATATGTTTATGCGCAGTTGTATTGAGTTACTTTCACCATTTTTAAGTTATGTAAAAAGAAGAAATTTAGTGTGGTGTGATTCATCTTGGGGTTGAGCGCGTTACCTCAAGTACTACTGCACAAACCTTTCTTATAGAATATAATCCTCACAATATATTTTGGAATACCATTGTTCAATAGTAAGTTGGATGATGTTATATTATGGTATTAAAACAATTTGGTAATGGGGACCGTTACAGATTGGTTTCAGAGTGACATAAGATGTGGTTGTGTAATGTGGCCTATCTTGTTTGGCTGGGGACATTACAGTTTGGTATCAAAGCCATTGGTTCAACACTGGACTTGTATGGGCTAGAGGTATGAAGAATCAGAGCCTAGTTTCTACATTGAGCCTGTATGGACCAAGTTTCTACTTAAGGAAAAATTCGTATTGATAAGTGGTCGAACTTGGAATTATAGCGCACCCATGGTCTGCCTAAGATGAGAATGCATAAGTATACACACTAAAATTTTGGACATTGTGGGGTGAAACACTATAACTGCACAGTAAACAATGGTGCACAGGTGTGCACATTAAGGTTTGGAGCTGCACATAACAAATTTGTGGTGCATGCACAATATTGATACATAATGTATATGTTAAATATTGACATCATGCATTAGTATGTGTTGAATTCCAATATGGGCATGAGCTTCAAAAGGAAGGATTATGACAAAATGGTGTAGAGTTTTCATGAATTTGTCTCATGAATTCACCTAACAATATTTTTTCCTACACATTTTGCAGAATTATCAGTGATTAGAGCATAAAAGAATCAATGCAAAAGGTCAAAATCATGGAAGATGCACGAAGAACTTACAATCCTAATGATGAATTCAAGGATTTGTATGTCGATTTGGGTGTTGATGGTACAAAATCTAAGGAGGAGCACATTAACTTGGTAGAAACCATAAAGGGATTGCAAAAATATGTCCAAATCTATAAAGCTAATAATGAAAGGATTCTGAAAGCCAAGGAGAAGCAAGATGAATTCAATGTCAAATTGATGCAAATATTGGACAAAATAGAAAATAAAATGGATAAGGAGATAGAGACAAGTAGGTCAAGAAGTCACAGGTCTCGTGATGAGAAAATAAGAGAAGCAAGAAGTGTTGGTAGGCATTGATCTCAATTGCCAAATAATGCATTTAGGAAAGCGTGCAATAGCTCAAGTCCATCTCTTTTCAGAAAACATAAGAGAAGGACTGGGGTGGAAGAGCTACAGGGAGAAATGAATAAGATCAAGTCTCCTACCTTTGACGGTGAGCACAAGAAGGATGAAGATGCATAGACTTGATTTCTGGGTATGAGGAAGTACTTCCAACTGCATAATTATTTTGCGTAGGTAGAAGGGAGAATTTCCATCCATCATCTGAAAGGAAAAGCATCAATGTGGTGGGATCAATTCGTGCAAGTGAAACAAATTGATGAGAAGAAGGTTACTTGGAGGGAGTTCAAGAGGTATTTTCAAAAGAAATATTTAACCAAGCGATACTATGATAAAAAAATGAAGGAGTTCTTTGAACTCAAGATTGAGAGTATGACAATAGATGAGTATGAAAGAATGTTTTTAGAGTTTCTGAAATATGTCACATTCATCAATATTGAGAAAGTTAAAATTCATAGGTACCTGAGTGGGATGCCATCATTTATCAGTGATAATATACAATATGATGATCCCAAGACATTGGAGGAAACAATAAGGCGAGCTAAGTGTCTTTATTATCAACAAAGGGGAAGACCGACTTTCCAAAAGGCTTGGGAAGAAAAGATGAAAAACAAGGTGGAGCAAAGGAAGAAGGGGGCTAAGCCACCATTTTTTGGAAATAATGCACAAGGACAACCAACTCTCAAAGAGCCGAAAATGATGGAGATAGTGGGGAAAAATCCATGGAAACAACCTATTCAATGTTGGAGTTGTGGTAGAGATCAAATGCACAAATATTTCCCTCAAAGAGGTGAAAAAGAGATGACTGTGCATAGTGTGCAACAAGCTATGACAATTGAGGAAATGGGAATAAATTTACCTAGGATTTACGCAATGCTGGATAACAAGAAAACTGAGTTTCATTCACACATGATTGAAGTGGAAGGTAAGATTAATGACCAACCCATTGCTATTTTAATTGATTCAAGAGCTAGTCATAGTTATCTAGATCCTAAGATGGTGGAGGAATTCTCATTACCAAGAAGAAAGCTTTGAAAACCTTGGTTGGTAAAGTTATCTACAGGAGAAAAAAGGAAAATTAATCAGATGGTTAAGGCATGTCCAATGGAAATGAATGGGCTACACCTAAAAGATGATTTGGATATTTTACCTTTGGGCTCGTATGATTGCCTCATCGGTACATACTGGTTAGACCAACATCATGCTATCCTGGACTATTACAATAAAGTATTTACTTACTTGGATGAAGAAAGAAACTTAAGGATAGTTCAAGGAATTCCAAGAGATATAACTATCAAAGAAGTTTTAGACTTGCAATTGAAGAAAAACTACAGGAAATGATATCAAGTATTTGCAACACACATGGAAGATGAACCTAGGGATAAAGTGCCAAATGTTGAAGACTGCATAATACTGAAAGAGTTTGAGGATGTCTCTAAAGAGATACCGGGGTTACCACCAAAAATAGATCTTGATTTCTCTATAAATATGATGCTCGGAGCAACACTTGCCTCCAAGACTCCTTATATGATGAGTACACCAGAGATGAAGGAGTTGTAGATGAAACTTGAAGAGCCTCTAAAGAAGGTGTATATACACCCAAATGTGTCACCTTGGGGTGCCCCAATGTTGTTTGTGAAGAAGAAGGATGGAACGCTGAGACTTTGTATCAACTTCAGACAGTTGAACAAAGTAATAATAAAGAACAAGTATCCCTTTTCAAGGATAAATGACCTCTTTGATCAGGTGTGGGGTGCGCAGATATTTTAAAAGATTGATCTCAGATCTGGATATCTCAAATTAAGAATTAAAGAAGAAGACATCAACAATATTTCCTTCAGAATGAGGTACGAACATTATGAGTTCACAATGGTGCCATTTGGGTTGTCAAATGCACCAATTGTCTTCATGTTTTTGATGAATAGAATTTTCATAAGTTATTTAGATAAGTTTGTCATTGTATTTCTGGATGACATACTTATTTACTCAAAATATGAAGAAGAGCATGAAAAACACTTGATAATGGTATTACAAGTACTGAGGGAGAATCAACTTTATAAAAAGTTGAGAAAGTACTCATTTTTATCAATGATAGATTCATTATTTGGGTCAATCATTTCCAAGGAAGGAATAACCGTGGATACAGAAAAGATAAAATCCTATTGAGGAATGGAAGACACTAAGAAATTTCTCAGAGGTGAGGTCCTTTATGGGACTTGCATGTTATTACATAAGGTTTATTGAAGGATTCTCAAAGATTGCGCCTCCAATTATATCCTTGCAAAAGAAAGGTGTGCGGTTTCAGTGGACTCCAAATTGTGCAATGAGTTTTAAACACTTGAAAAGTTTGTTGACAAGTGTGCAAATTTTAAGAATTTCTGATCCAGATCAAGACTTTGTTGTGTGAACAAATGCATGCAAGGAAGGGCTTGGAGGAGTCCTTAGTTAGAGTGGGCATGTGGTGTTCTATGAATAAAAAAAGTTGAAAGAGAATGAAAGGATCCATGCTACTCACGACTTAGAATTAGTAGCCATAGTGCATGCTTTGAAGATGTTGAAACACTATCTTATGGGTAAAATATTTGTGCTGAGAAAAAACCATAGTGGTTTGAAGTCTCTGTTTGGAAAACCAAGTTTAAATGCCAGACAAAGTAGGTGGTTAAAATTCCTTAGTGAGTATGACTTTGACATAAAGCATATCAGAGGAAAAGAGAACAAGGTGGTTGACACACTCAACAGGAGGGTGCAAGAGATTCATGCTACAACCATTAGCGTGTACAAATCAGATTTGAGAAACATGATTTTATAGGTTTCCAAATCAGATCAATGCTATGTGGACATAAAGACGAATTTACAACAAGGTTTTTTGCAGTAGAACTTGGAAGGTAATGAGCTAAAAGAGGATGGAATCCTCATGTTTATATGTAGAGTCTATGTACGAAATGATCAAGAGTTGAAAATTCTAATATTGTCAGAGATGCATAAGGTTCCTTCTGCAGGAAATCCAGGCCACCAAAAGACAATTGTCGCAATAAAAAAACAATACTATTGGCCAGGTATGAAAAATGAAGTTGTTGATTTTATTGCTAGGTGCCTTGAATGTCAAAAGGTCAAGGCTGAGCACAAGCATCCAGTTGGTTTGCTACAACATTTTCCCATTCCTGAGTGGAAGTGGGAAGTTGCGACCATGGATTTCATTACTAAGCTACCTAAGATTGTTAAGCAACATGATTCTATTATGGTAGTGGTGGAAAAGATTACTAAAGCTTCCCATTTTATCCTAGTGAAGTCAACACACAAGGAAACCAATATTGTTGAAATATACATGCAAGAAATTGCTAAGTTGCATGGTGTACCTAAGACAATTGTGTCTGAAAAAGATTCCAAGTTCACCTCAAACTTTTGGAAAGGGATATTCAAAGGATTTGGGACAAGTCTGAAATTTATCACACCATATCACCTTGAAACAAATGGACAAACAAAGAGGGTAAATAAGGTGATTGAATATATGCTCAATATGTATGTGATGTATAAGCCATCAAAATGGGAAGACTACCTTCACTTGGTATATTTTTCCTACAACAATGGGTATCAAGCATCTTTAAAGATGAGCACATTTGAAGCACTTTATGGTAGAAAGTGCAACACGGTAGTGAGTTGGGAAAATCCAGTAGATCGCACAGTGGTTGGGCCAGATCTTCTTTGGAAAATGGAGGAGAAGATGGTAAAGATAAGGAAAAATTAAAGGCTTCCCAAGACAAGAAGAAAATCCACACATATAAAGGTAGAAACCACAGATATTTTAAAGTGGGTGACCATGTGTTCTTGAAAGTTAAAGTTAGATGCAGTGCTTTGAAGTTGAGAAATTGTTCTAAGTTGGCAACATGCTACTACGGGCCATTTGAAATTCTAGAGAGGATTGTTCCTGTAACATATATGCTTGCATTTCCTGCATCCTTGTGTATTCATAATGTTTTCCATGTGTCATTGCTTAAAAAGTACATACCTGATGCTAATCATATTATTGATTGGAATGTGATTCAGGTGGATTCAAAAGGCGATTTTCAAGTGTGATCGATTTTCATATTGGATTAGAAAATCAAACAGCTCTAGAATCGAGTCATGGAGATGGTAAAAGTTCAATGGACCTGGTATAGTCCCGAGGATGCAACTTGGGAGCGCACAGATGCTATGCAGATAGAGTATCCACATCTTTTTGAAATTTTGTATGTATATGTGTATATGATGCACTGAGTAAAATGCATAAATAGGGGGGAGGGGAATGTCATGGCCTAATCCGAACCCTTTGTAATTGTACATATAGGCTGGTGATCCATGGTACCAATTGTAAATTTAAATGTACATATAGGTTGGTGAGCCGTTAGCACCAAGTTTTGGTCATGTGCGCACCTGAGTAGTGCACGGGGAATTGTTATCAAAGAAAGGGTGCACACATTTGATAGTGCCACACATACCAAAGTAAGTGAACAAAATTTCACATGAAGGGAAAGGTACACACATTCCATAGTGTTGCGTGCACCTAGGTAAGTGCACAAGGTTTAATTGGAAGTGCGCATGGAGCTGATTTACACACACACACACATATGTATTGAGGCTGAAAAGGCTGTGTGATTATGAGGTTGGTGAGCCGGGATGTAAATATCCAAGTGTGCCTATCCTTGTAAGTGTAATCATATTCAAGTTATTAATATTATCACACCGATGCACGTAGATAGATCAGACGAAAAGAGACGGGGGGATAACTCCACGAAAATGGAAAATGGGCGAGACTTAAGTCCAAGGGAATATTTTAATAATATTTCTGGAAAAGTGTAAGTTATGGATATTTATTTATCCTAAGTTTATCAAGGGTAGGGAATGAGTCACCAAGTATCTTAAGCTAATTCTGAAGGTGACAAGTGTTAAGTTGAAGGAATGCAATATATTTGATGGGATTATTCATCCACTCTCTTATGTATAAAGTGATCAGATCATATGAGGAGGATGACTGTTACCTTATCTACAGAGAAGAGATTGTAATATGTTTCAATATTGTAATCATAGTTTTTCTATTGAATAGGTGGTTTTTCAGGCCTGTGAGCAGTCTCTCTAGGTGAGATATTTGTTGTCGAAGAGACAAGTTGTCAGTCCTGTGAGAATTCTCTCTAGGTGAGATTTTTGCTGGAAATTTTTCCCTGGTGAGATGGGAATTAGTTGCATGGCTCAGAGACTTCATGTCTGGTCTGTTGCTGGGAATCCTGGAAGGGAAGTGGGGTAGATGAGGTACTGTTGATCAGAGAAGGGGCACAGTCCCTTGGGTGTGACAGGTGCATGGGGAATGAGAGACTATAGACTAGTTGAAACAATGAAACCTTGTACTGAGCAATTCTGTTGATTATTAGACCTTATCCTAACACTAGGAACCATTTTTTCCTTGGTGTATTTAAGCCCCAGCTCGGGGGTGACCTGTTGCTGAAACATTATGAGCAACAAAGTCTTTTGATGGGTGGAACGCCCGAGTTCTGTGCGCAGTTGGTGACTTTTCATAAAATATAAGTGCCTTTATGTGCTTGTCTCATTTACTGTGTTCTTTAATGTGTGACTCCAAAATGGTTGTGCATAGAGTAGTGATGTGTGTTCAGTATGATTTTGCGTAGTTGTATTGAGTTACTTCCGCTATTTTTAAGTTGTGTAAAAATAAGAAATTTAGTGTGGTGCGATTCAACTTGGGATTGAGTGCGTTACCTCAAGTAATACTTCATAGACATTTGTTTTATAATAGAATATGCATAGTGTATTTTGGAATAGCATTGTTCAATAGTAATACAGATGATGTTACATTATGGTGTCAAAACAATTTGGTAACGAGGAACATTACATATTGGTTTTAGAGCGACATAAGTTGAGGTTGTGTGATGTGGCCCAACATGGGTGGTTGGGGACGTTACAGTGTTCCACCTAGATCACATTCCAATTAATCACATGATTAGGATCAAGTAAATAATTTTTAAATAAATACACATGGAACACATTATGAATTCTCATGGATGTAGATAATTCTAATATGTTTGAAACTGACTCTATCTTGTCTAATATATCAAAAGGCCCACAATATCTTGCTGCCAATTTTGGGAAACTTCCCAATTTCAGTGAGCTGCTCTTGGATTTAACTTTTAAAACACATGCTCTCCCACTTTGAATTCTCTATGTGTTCCTATTTTATCAACATAGCTCTTCTTCCTATATTGTGCAACTTTCAAATTCTGCCTGATCTTTACCATATGTTCTTCCATTTCCCTTAACAATTCTGGTCTAATTATGGCTCTATCTGCTAGGTTATCCCAACTTATTGGCATGTTGCATATTTTTTCATACAATTCTTCGAACAAGCTCATTTTCAATGATTCTGATACCCATTATTCTAAGAAAACTCAACTAAATGGATATAGTGTTGCCACCTAAAAGGCTTGTCCATTACAGACATTCTTAACATATCCTCAATTATCCGATTAATCCTTTCTGTTTTCTTATCTGACTCTGGGTGATATGTTGTACTAAAATTCAAATTGGTCTTAAATCCTTTAAACAACCCGTTCCAAAATTTGGAAGTGATCTTGGGATCTCGGTCTGAAACTATTTCCTTAGGCACATTATGTAGCCTCACAATTTATCTCATACAAATTTTTTCAATATTCATTACGCATTTCAGAAGAATGAAATGTGAAACCTTTGTAAGTTTGACCACCACTGCCATGATGGAATAATGTTGCCTTGCTGAACTAGGAAATTTGGTAATGAAATATATAGTAACAACTTCCCATTTCCATTAAGGAATGTGAAATGGATACAACAATCCTGCTGGATGTCTGTGTTCAACCTTTACCTTTTGACACTCCATGCATTTATCCAAATAATCAGTGACATATTTCTTCATACCATGGAACAAATATTGGCCTCTTCCAGCTCTAATAGGTTTATGATATCCTGGATGTCCAACGCATTGCACATTATGCATCTCCTTTAGAACTAAATTTCTTAATTTTTGAGAATTGGGAATGTAAACTTTGTTTCTAAATAAGAGGATTCCATCCTCTTCCATCTTGTAATCCTTAAATTTCTGCTGTATATCATTCTATTGCAAGCTTTATATAACTTGCACATAATTCTAATATGTTGTTAGAGCCTCTAGAATTATATCTTTTATATCTATCCTGTACATACTAATGGCTATAACATGCATTTTATGCACCCTTCTGTTGAGTGCATCAACCAACTTATTCTCTTTTCCTTCTATGTGCTTGACATCAAAGTTATATTTGCTAACAAATTCCATCCATCTAGTTTGTCTAGCATTTAGTGTTGATTGTTCAAACAAATATTTCATACCACTATGGTCTGTCCTTAATTCAAATTTTCTACCCATGAGGTAACACCTCCACATACTTAAGGAATGTACTATGGCTACCAACTCTAAGTCATGTCTAACATACTTTATTTCATGCTGCTTTAATTTTCTGGACTCATAAAAAATTACATTTCCATTTTGCATAAGGAATCCACTAAGCCCTTCCTTGTATGCATCTATGCATACAACAAAATCCTCATCTGGATCTGCAACTTTCAAAATAGGTGTGCTAGTTAGAAAATCCTTTAAGAACTAGAAATTCTCTTCACACTTAGCACTCCATTCAAACTTTACTCCTTTCTTTTGCAAATATGTTATTGGGTGTGCAATTTTGGAGAATCCTGCAATGAATCTCATGTAATAACAAGCTACACCCATAAATGATATAACCTATGAAACGTTTGTTAGTGCTATCTAACCCTTGATTGCTTCAATATTTTTCGGATCCACTAATATACCATCTTCTGAGACAGTTTGACCCAAACAATGTATTCACTTTTGTTAAAAAGTGCATTACTTAATTTGGCATACAATTGGTGGTCTCTCAACACTTGTAGCATCATCCTCAAATGTTTCTCATGATCCTCCTCTATCTTGAAATATATGAGAATATCATCCAAGAATACAATGACAAACTTGTATAGGAAATATCTGAACACCCCATTCATTATACACATAAATGTAGCAGACACATTCGTCAATCCAAAAGGCACCGCCACAAATTCATAGTGTCCATACCTTGTCTGGAAGACTGTTTTGATAGAATATTATTCTCTCATTATAACTTGATGATATCCTTACTTCAAGTTGATCTTGGAGAATATCTTTTCTCCTTTCAGCTAACCAAAAACATTATCAATCCTTGGAAAATGATACTTATTCTTGATTGTAACGTTGTTCAGTTGTCTAAAGTCAATACACAACCTTAGTGTTCCATATTTTTTCTAGACAAAAATAAATCGGGAGCCCCAAGGACAAACACTTGGGCATATGTACCCTTTCTTTAATAACTCTTCTATTTGCATTTCCAACTCTTTTAGCTTTGGCGTGCTCATTCTGTGGGGAGTTTTGGACACTGGGGTATCCCTAAGAATTAAGTCAATAGAGAAATCTATATCCCTCTTTGGTGGAAATCCTGACAACTTCTTAAACACATCTTCAAAATCCCTCAAGACTGGATAATCTTCAAGAATTGGCTCTTTATCCTTCATCAACTCTTCCATATAGGCTGCATATATCTGAAACCCTTTTCTAAAAGTTATTTATAGTTTCAATGCTAAAATTTCTCAAACAAATATAGGCCTTGTAATATCTTGCACTGTCCTTGAGTTCCCTTCCTCATCAAGACATGTAAAAACCTTGTTATAACAATCTAAAACATCATGATGTTTTTCTAGCCAATCCATCTGAATCAATCAATCAAGCTTCTCTTGGTTCCAATAGCTAGCTGAACTAACCAAGACTTTTCATTCTTACATTTCTTCAAATTAAATATTTCAACTAGATTTGGATCTATATAGCTATGAATAACTCCATAATCAATCAAAATAGATATGGGATGATTATCAATATTGCATTCTACTTGAATCATGTGGGATTGATAGTCTGATTGTTTATTTCCCAAGGCTACTGTTGATCTTAAAATTCTCCCATAACATCTCTTTTTCTATCCCAATGTACCATACTTATAAAAAGTTCAAATCTCAAAGTACATATTTTTCCTTCAGAGCGACAAAATTAAAAGAGGTCAAATCTCTCTCTTTTTTAAGTATTTCTCTATCCCCCATTTCCATACTTAATCTCATTATTGAATTGCAGAAGTGAAGATTTCTTAAAATTTTATTGCCCCACCTATTTTTGCGCCCATCGTGTTATTTCTTACACTTAGTTATTTTTCTAGTCTTACTGCGGAAATGAAGTTTCTGCAATTCCTTTTAAAATATGATCATTCCTCCATCCGCGTGATAATTGGTACTTAGAAATTTTTTCAAGATTACTCACTATAACCTTGGAAATGAATATTAGATTTCTCAAAATTTTAATATCCATTCTTCCACTTCACCAAAATATTTTTCCTGTGTCACAGTAATCAAAGAAATATTTAATGCATGGCCCATGAAAAGTTAATATATCAGGACCATTATTTTTTTTTTGTGACTGGAAAAATCGACAACTCATGGTTCTTATACTCATGTGACATAGGGTTGATTCCCGTCTTCTACCTCTATAACCTCCAGGTGCATCCACACATCCCACAAGCATGGGGTACATGTAAATCGGGGTGAGAATCGAACTTGAGACCTCCTTTTTAGACCTTTCCTTCGATTTACATGACACTTGCCAATCGGTCTACACCCCTATGGGCTTATTAGTACCATTATTAATATAGCAAGTTCTTTGATGTTAAGCTCATAATTTTGAATTTAATTCATCCAACTTCTCTCTCGAAGCAAAAACTTCAATATTAACTTAAAGAGGGAAAATATTATTCCATAATCACCAAAGTCCTCTACATGTTACGATAATCATAGAAGAGGATGGAGAAAAGAAGAGAAAGCTTCTACGGCGACATGCTGAACACATTTGCATGAGAAAATTCAGAAAAATCACTGGTCCAAAGTTTACAAGAAATATTCTTCATTACTTACCAATGAAATGAATGATAATATCGTATGGACGTCTAGGATAGTCCTAGAAGGTCGTGTTCCAGAATTATTTGATACAAAAGACTTAGTAATATGGTGTACTGACAACTTCGAGAAATACCAAAGGATTATCAAAATGAATGGGCGCTCGCCGATTTCTTTGGGGCCACCTACTTTCAATCAAATGCTTAAATTTTCGAAGCCAACTGCAGTATTTCAATTCGAGGAAGACAATAATTTTATCAAAGCTAGAAATGGCGGAAAATATATATTACCATAGTGCCTAGAGGATCCCTAAACAATGACAAAATACTTATCTTTAATACAAGTTAGTTAGCTTAAGAAACCCTACAAATAAATTTCCCGGTTTTTAGTTAGAATTATTGGGCTGGAATCCATTGCTGCTATTCCCAGGTTGAATTTGCATATATTTTATTACTCTATTCAAGGAAAAAGGGTTTTTTTATTGGTCAAGGATTATATCCATGGAAATGACATCTCAATTGTCGAACTTTAAGAAAGACAAAAAGTTTTATATGTTTGGGTATTTTGTTTTCGCTATCATTGATAGGCGTGATTTTCAAGGGCTCCATCTTTCAAAGAAAGTTGATATCATGATGGACCTGGTTTGTACTTGGTATCCGGATCTATGGAAGCAAAGTGAAATGTACCACTTCTATGAAGTTTACAACTCTTTCATTTCTTCTTTCAAAAAAATAATGTTTGGGGAAAGTACTTCAAGATTTTCATTAGAAGTAGCATCATGTTTAAATCAGAGGGGAGTAGTTGAATACAATGAAGATTACAACATTGTCAAAATCTATTGTTATTGTGTGGAACCTACTCATCTCCCATTTTATGTTCCTGATAAAATGTTCATAATAGAAGTTTGAAGACAATACATATTCTGGGCGAATTTCTTTGCTCAAAGAAAGAAAAAACAATTTATCCAATTACCATAGAAGGTCAATGAGATTATGGTTAATAATTCCTCGAATATTGATGAATTCACTATTCAATTTGAGCCTTATAAGATAAAGGTGGCCGACTACGTGAAAGGTTTTGATCCACAACAATTTTTTATGAATCATATAATTTCCATTGGTTTTAGTGTCTCATATATTAACACATACATATATGAGGAGGAGGAGAACGAAGAAAATAATTCTAAAAAAAATTAACTCAGGACCTTGAAACTATTATAAGAAGAAACAAGGAATATAAATAGAATGGAAAGGTCATAGGTGAAAAAGATTCTAAATCTCAAAGTTCATCTATAAAAAATGGCACTCCAAAACGACATACCCAGAACATTGTCCAATACAAACAAAATTCTTTAATCAATAATTCATGGGGCGATGATGATTCTGATCATGGTAAAAATAATATTGAGTCAACCCACAAACTACCATATTTAAAGAGAAAAAGGAATAAAAAACAAGAAGGTATAGAGAAATGCATACCTGAGGATGATATCCTTTTGCAAGACATGGACCTTGATGCTGGCATAGAAAACATTGAAATCCTAGAAGAAGAGCGAAGAAATCTATGAGAAAAGGAGATGATTATCCAAGAAACTACTTTTGATGAAGAGGAGTCATTAACCTTCCAAAACATATCATTTGATAAGGAACTAAAAAATCTAGTGTTTGAAAATGAAAATTCAAGAGGAAAAAGGGTAAAAGATTCAACAATGGATTTAAGAGGGGTTTTAGCATCCAAACTTTCAAAAATCCATATGGTCACTGGAATTCCCTAGATATATCAATTGATGACATGGAAGCGGAAAATGAAAGATTAAAAAATAAATTCAAATAATTGGAAAATGCTTTGATGCCACCTCCAATATTTGCAAGACCACTTGATTCTGTCCAACTTGGGATGAATCCTGATGAAATGCCTGAATCCAATTCTAAGTGGAGAGGAACACCAATTTACTAGTCCCAAAATATTACCTCAAATGAAACTAATTCAATTGTGCACAATAGATACTAAACAAAATAAAACAACATTCAACCACATAAAAAAATATTTGAATGCATAATTCTTCTCATAGGAAGTAGGATTAGACCATGATAACTCAGAGTAAATTGCACAACAACTATATCAACTGTTGAGTGTTTTGCAGTCCAATCATTGAATTCATGTAATAGGGTGGGTGTGAGAGTTAAATCCCATGGTTATTGAGAGCATGGGGATTGAGTAAAATCATCTTGCGGAAGAGTGAAAGTCAAGAAAGCAAGAGAAAGAGGGGAAATTTGTATGGTTAGGGGATCATAATTGCACATTTACGTTTTTCATAGAGAGTTGTTTTTATATGGATTTTTCTAAGCAGAAAAGAAGTTCTGAGTAATGAAGCTTGAGGGTTATTGTGGGAAAGTTTGGTAGTTATTTGGAGTTGAAAATTCATGAATAAAGAGGATGCGTTCCTGGTAGTAACATGTTGTTATAAATTCTCCAAGGAAGCATGTGTTTTGCTGTTGGGAGAATTCGTGTTGCAGTTGTGGAATTCCTGAGGTCTCGACATGTAGAATTATTTTCCAACCTATGTCAGAAGGCCTAGAGGGGAAGGAAATTCTTGAGGGACTGTAAGAAGTGAAGGGGAATTCCATCCCTTGGGTTGTACAAGTTGAGGGGAAGAGAGCCGGTGGACTAAAATTAGCTGTGAGTTTTGACTAGTGAGAGGAGGACATTATCCAGCTTTTGGGACCATCGTCTCTTGTGGATTCATATCCCCAACTTGGGGGTGTCTTGTTGTTGAGAACTGAAATATAAAGGATACGGTTGGAAGGAACATCTGTCCACTGCAATGAGTTGCATACTTTCATAATATAACTGTTCTTATTTGTTGTGTTCATTTATGTTAAATGTTGATATAGTTGTTGTGCAATTTACTCTGAGTTATCCTGGTTAAATCCTACTTGCTATGAGAAAAATTATGCATTCAAATATTTGTTTATGTGGTTGAATGCTGTTTTATGTTGTTTAGTATATGTTGTGCATAATTGAATTAGTTTCATTTGAGGTAAAATTTCGGGACTAGTTTACTTCCAAACGAATGGTGATTGACAATTTATTATTGTAAACCAAACTTCCCCACCAATCTCCCCAATGCCCGATCATTGGCCATCGACCATCGATCATTTTTCTTCACAAACCAAAGGTTTCCAATGAATATCACTAATTCGTGACCATTGGTGATCAACCATCAATGAATCCCTTTGAAAACCAACTTCGTTACAATTTCCTTGAACTCCGGCCATTGACCGTTGATCATATCTTGTCCGACATGGAAACTATGCTAATGTGGCATGACATGTAGATGCTTACATGGAATGACACACCATCCTGAGGCATAAAATTGGATAAGATGGAAGGACAGATGGATGTAGATGCGGCATAACACATCATCATCCTCTTTTCCTTCATCGACGATCGACCCTTTCTCTTGGACGAATTAAAAACACCTTGCTAAATCTACCGATTCCCAATCATTGACTATCGAAGATCAAATATTTCTCTTGGTAAAATGAAAACTCTCACCAAATTCCGTCGATCCCCAATCATCGACCATCGATGATCGGAGATTCCCTTTGGACATATGAAACCTTCGCCAAATTCTGCTGATCCCTGATCCTCGACCATCGATGAATTTTTTTGGTGAACTTTGACACTTAGAAATTTTGGCCAAATTCCCCGACGAATCTGGATCATTGATCTCCCATTCAAAATTATCTCATTCGTCGATTCTATTCCAAACTCCCAACTGCCGAAATGAATCCCAACCACCGATCTATCTCATCTTCCCAACCATCGAAAATGAATATTGATCATCGATCTGGTAAATTTTCAAAACTTTGAAAACATTTGAAATTTTTCGATTTATTAAAATGAATTTGGGTCATTAATATTGAGATTGAACGTGATCTCGACCGTCGATTCATCAACTCTTCCCAAAAACTACATCGACCATTAGAACATGAATTTCAACCTTGCAGGTTGAATCTAGCTCTACAATCCGACCGATTGATGCCATAAAAACCTCTCAGACAATTCTGAGGTATTCAAAACTCGATTTTCCCATGAATTTGGGGTTCTCACTCTGATTTTTCCACAATTTTTCCCCAAATTCGTCACAGATCAAAGTCTGTGACAATTGTTTTTCTCAAATTCGCACTGGTTCTTGGCCCATACGGGTCCAATGTTGAACCAAAAGCTCTGATACCACTTTGTAACATACCTATCTGCCACCTGGGTCACGTCATTGCTAAAATGACTCAATAATTTTTTTGATAGCAAATCTAAATCTTGAAATAAAACATAACACGACATTCCATCTCATGCAACTCTCTATGCTACTTAAAAATGTAAATGAAACTAATTCAATTGTGCATACCAGATACTAAACAACATAAAACAACATTCAAACACATGAAAAAATATTTGAATGCATAATTCTGCTCATAGAAAGTAGGATTTAACTAGGATAACTCAGAGTAAATTGCACAACAACTATATCAACATTTAACATAAATGAACACAAGAAATAAGAACATTTATATTATAAAAGTATGCAACTCATTGTAGAGGATTGTTGTTCCTCCCAACTTTATCCTTTCTATATCATTTCTCAACAATAAGACACCCCCAAGCTGGAGCTATGAATCCACAAGAGACGATGGTCCCAAAATATGGATAATGTCCTCCTCTCACTAGTCAAAACTCATAGCTAATTTTTGTCCACTAGCTCTCTTCCCCTCAACCTGTACAACCCAAGGGATGGAATCCCCCTTCACTGCTTACAGTCCCTTAGGAATTTCCACTCCCCTATAGGGATTTCAACATAAGTTGGACAATAATTCTACTTTCCGAGACCTCAGGAATTCCACAACTGCAACACAAATTCTCCCAGCAACAAAACATATGCTTCCTTGGAGAATTTATAACAACATGTTACTCCTAGGCATAAAGCCTCTTTATCCCTCAATTTTCAACTTCAAATAAATGAGAAAATTTCCCACAATAAATACCCTCAAGATTCATCACTCAAAACTTATTTTCTGCTTAGAAAAATCCATATAAAAACAACTCTATGAAAAAATGTAAATGTGCAATTTTGGTCCCCTGCCCATACAAATTTCCCCTCTTTCTCTTTATTTATTGAATTGCACTCTTCCTCAAGATGATTTTACTCATTACCCATGATCTCAATAACTATGGGATGTGACTCTCACACCCACCCTATTACATGAATTCAATGATTGGACTATAGAACACTCAATAACTAATGGAAAATTCATGGTAAGGATAATTTAGAAAGAAAATAAGAAATGGGTTTTGGTTTAATAGACATGGGTAAAATATCCCCTCACTGGACGCCTTCCCTCTCTTATGGATACTTAGCCCCCAAATATCTGTCTGTGTCTGTCTGTAGTTGGCAATACTTTTTATTCATTATATTCAATTTACATGATTTACATATTACATCTCTTTGGCTCTCGACCATACATTACATTTATAATATACATTACTAGTTTGGGGTTTGAAAACGAGGATGTTACAACTCATACCAATTATCAATAACTTATTGAAGTTGTTGGAACGCATGTAATTTTTCAAATACTCGTTTTATCAAAAGGTTAGATCCGCCTACTTTTTAATTAACAAAGTGATACACATAAGCCTTAAAAAGGTTAGATTTCGGGATTTCGTAGATATTATAGTTATACATATCAAAGCTCTCAATGTCCAGACACGCGAAATAGCGAAGTTGTTTTAAGTTAATCACGATTATCAAACCGTTAAGCAGGGATTATCACTTTTTAATACAACGTGCTTTTGTGTTTCGGGAGTCACACCTCAAAACCTTTCGATTTCCCGACGTGCGAAGTTGTGAAATCAACTTAAAATAAATCTGGCTAATCACAAGAATAATGTTAATTAAGCCATAGTTAATCATTATCGCGATCTCACGACTCAACAGTTTTTTACCTCGAAGCAACATGTTTGTAACCTCGATACCTGAGGTCACAAAATTTGTGAATTGATCATGGTTAATTAAAAACCTAAGTCTAATCACAGTTAGTCAACCAAATCGCAATATCACAAATTAGGGGTTCATGATCAAAGGCTAAGAGTAAAATCATCCGAGACTACGAACACCGAAAAAAGGGATGAATGACTAATCACACTTAATTAAAGGATTAAACTGGATCAATCAATACCTTAAATAATTTTTAACCCGTACAACTTACGGACAAAGAATTAAACGTTTCTGCGGTCTTCCCAAGTCTCGAATTATCAAACATTTACGACATTTATAAGAAAATTAATGAAATGATTGATAGTAAGATCCTGTTTTATCTCCAAATATTGCTATTAAATGATTTAAATGCTCTGTCAGCAAGGACTCACACAGAATTGAGTGCTCAAAACGGAAGGTCTTCCGTCATTATTTTAAATTTTCTTTTAGTTTTCACAGAGCCAGTTTACCGAGATAACCTTTGTCTGTGTTTTCATTTTATGTGACAGGAGACCTAATCGCAAGGTTGTATATCATGGCTCTGCAGAAAACGCCCAAGACAACTGGCAAGAATTCAGTCCAAGGTTCAGATATTATTTATGATACCTTGCCTAGAAGCATCAACACTGTCAAAACATGGATGCATGTCTCAAACATTTTGCAATTCAAGCTGATAAATTGTCTAGACGATTCCAGTGATAATGAAAAAGACGACTTATCTAGCAAATACAAAGTTGTTGCTCAGTCAGAGATACGCAAGATAACAACAAGGCTGTGACTTTTTCTCTATTATGTTATGATCAAATGGGCATTGGACCATGTAGATATCTTGACTAGGACGATATTCAACGAGCAGAAGGTGGAAATTGGGGCATTCAGGCCAGAGCATCTGCAGGAAATGTACAAGTTGTCTCCCACACCAAGCTTTACTCACAACGTTGAATTCTTAGAGGGTTTCAAAAAGAAAGAATGTGAGTAGTTTGGGAAAATATTATCCGACTTGATCAAAGACTGGTGTTCACACCCAGTGAAATTCAGAGCCGATTCCAATGGAATTTATTCATTCTCATCGTTAGACCCACAATTCATGTATATAGAGATGATGCTTTGTAGGCTATATGGGAAGGAGGACACCGCTCACTTCTTTCTCCTGTGGGTACCACTTATTCACAAAGTAGATGAGGGATTCTCTTTCGACTGGGCCAAATTGTTGTCAGATAGTCTGGCCAGTCGAATTATACAATATTGAGCACAAAAGGCAAGTGGGAAAGTATCTTCATTTTTCATGTCTACTTACATTATGGATGCTATTTTCTTCATGACACATTTCCCATTAATGAGCTAGCGCTGGACTCCAAATAATGCAGAGCCTATTCATGTGTACCACTCAAAACTCTAGGAAGATAAAGCCAAAGAATTCATCTATGAGATTTTCAACTGGGTAATGGTACCAATGCATGTCTTTATCTTCGACCATCCGCCTCCCAGGATTTCAGATAAAATCATGGCAAACCTAAGTAGCGTGGCCGATTGGTATATAGAAGCAAAGTTTTCGTATCTTAGGGTTTTTGGCAGCTCTGTTCCCCCATATTACCTGCCGCTATTCTTGCCAGATAAGCTAGTGTGTTGCGAGATCGCCAGGAAAACTGTGCTCAGTGGGATAAGAAAAGAGCTCAAAGGAGTTCAGAAGAAGGTATGGCCACCCTTCCCCATTCACATTGGTACATATTCTTTATTAGATTTCAGCCATGCCAAAGCAGAGGCCGCAGATTTGGAGGAAATGAAATTAGTAGACATTGAGTTTAAGAAACATGACCCTAATAAGGTTGTGAGTAATCACATGGCGAGTTGTGGCCTAAAAAGATATGAGCACGAAGACTCACCTCATGATGAAGTCTTCCAAGGAGTGAGGTCCTACTCAGAAGTCTTAAGTCAGATTCAAGCTCCGTTTCTCAGAGATATGGTCGATTTCTATAAATTCTTGGAGCACTGGAGAAGTTGCTTCCCCAAGGTTTTACAGGGAAGAACCTCAAAACCTCCAGGTACACAGGAAGAAGAAACTAAAGGTTCAACGGACACAAACCCTAGGAAACAAGAGACTCGGGAAAAGACAAAAGAAACTGAGACCTCAAATCAAGAGGCCAGGATCCCCAATCAAGAAGGAGGAAACCCAGAGATAGTTACACCGGGTAAACAGGTCAAAGGTCAAGAAGAGATACCCCCAAACGGGGTAGGTGACACACCGTTTCTTACATCAAGTGAGCTGACCAAAGATGCTACCATGAAACAATCATATAAGGAAATCGGCAGCCCCATTGCATCCTTCACACCCTTACAATTTACAAAGGGGAACCCCGATGCAGAGATAATATTCAAAGAATATATAACACCTATCTATGTAGAAGAATTGACTCCTAACGACTTATTTTTTAGCAAGAAGAGGAAGGCCGTGGTGAAGCAAGAAACATACCAAAGAGCGGGCACAATAGTTAAAAAATACAAAATTTTAACGGATGGAGAAGCCCTGGAAGAGGAAGAATTCACCGATGAGATAGAAGGAACACTAGGGGCTTATGCAACGACCAACCAATTTTCAGTTGGAACCTTGAAGGGATGGTTGAAACAAAAGAACCTGTTAATCAAAAAATTGCAGGCTCAGTTAACAACAGTAGAGGCAAATGCTAAGAATGAGGCAAACAAAGATTTCGAGCAAGCCAGAGTAGCTGATCAATAGGAAATCAAACAACTCAAATACGATCTCTAGCAGATGCATCAGTCAGCACAAATAAGCCAAACACAGGTAAATCAACATGAGGAGTTAATAAAAAATATGCAAGCTAAATTAATTTCTCCTGAAAGCCAGGTCATAGACATAACAATAATCCAATCCCAAGCCACAAAAATATGAAAGAAGGTAGAAGTCGCTCAACAGGATCTTCTTGCTAAAGTAGAAACCATCCATAATCATTTTTAGACAATAGAACATGCACTAAAGGATATCTCCTTGGGAGAAAGAGAAGCTGAGGTGACTTGGGTTTCTTTCCAGGAGGGTGTTATAGCAACAACTAAAGAAGAAATGGTCATTAGTTCTAGATTGTCAATTCCAGAGAAAACTAGAGGTAACATCTTGTTGAAGGCGTGGGAGCATAATATATCCGAGAACAAAAAAAATGCTAAAGTGACGAGGGATGATTTTGAAGAAACATTCGACTTGATAAATACAAATTTGTTAGATCTCGATAAGGAAAGTAGTGATGGAACACTGGGTAAAATTGACATAGCCAAACATCTGCTTGACATCAAGGAAAATGTGGAAAAATAAAAAAGTTGAATTATCCCAGATAAGTCAGGTTGATATTGTCCAAGTGGATAAATGGTTAATAAAACCAAGCTTACAATTATGGTCCATCATCATAGAATACCGATAATTATTGAAAAGATTGCCACAATTGGCAAAGAATTGTTACACTTTCGAGGCGAACAACCAAACAGAACCTTCCAAGTTGATAGAAAGGTGTGTCACTTGTATTAAGCAAGGGAAAGGACAGACTTCTGGAGGCAAATAGTAACATATGTTTATTCCATCCTATTTTTGGAGCTAGATAACAAAGAAAAGAAGATGCCGTGCCCGCATGAAGGAAGATAAGGGACCAGGGAGTGAAACACTTCATTTTTTCATTTGTAACCGAAACTTTTAGAATGATTAGAATTCAAAGCGTTTTAATCTTGTATAAATATACATTTTGAAAATAGAACAAGGGCTTTTTTCTTTTGGCCGGATTGTAACAGAGAAATTTTCCTTCGCCAGAATTAATACAAGAGCAATTGAAGACTCCACATTCTGTCAAGACCGAGTTATGTTTTTCCTCTGTTATTTCATATTTAGCATCATGTCCTTTATATATCTTTGATGAATGGTTAGTTGCAATTTATTACAACCTCTACTGTGGTGATCAACTGTTTTAGTCATCTAATCATTTATAGCTTTTCCTCTGTATCGACTATCAATAGGTACAATACCTATGAATTACTTAGATTTCTATATCTTATGCTTCATTAAAGTTTTTCCTGTCTATTTTCTTCTTCTCTCGCGAGGTGAGATTCTTCTTTGATGGATGCCTCATATTGTTCAACAACTTTATGTTTTCTTTCATTTCATGCATGATTTTCAAGGTTAACTCAGATACGGAAAACGACCTTTGATTTTGTTATATGATTAATTTAGAGTTCAAGAATTTTTCTCATACAATCTAATATAGAATCAACAACCTAAAAAGAAACATCCCTTAAAACTCTATTCCTCCATGACTGTGCCTGCTACAAGACAACCCAATATCGAACCCGGTCTCATAGATCAAACCAATATCACATTAAACCTTTTTGACACCATCCTGAAAATTTCCACCACCCGGGTCGAACTTGAACGTTCGTGGGCAACCATTGAACGAGACATAAGCATTCAGGAATAATTGGAAGCTAGACAAAGACAACTCAGAAATCAACCTTAGCTTCTTTTCCTAAAAGTTGTTTTCTTCCTTGTTTATCATTTACCCTCTTTTCGGATGCCTAGACTCTATAATTTATAGCCTTAAGTACAGCCTCTGGAACAACAGAAGTTATGCACGTAGCCAAAAAAAGTGATCCACGAAAAAGATAAAATGAAACATAGAGGATAAACTAATGTGGGTTAAGATGTATTTATAAAAGATATTAACATACATAAATAAAATATTAATCTAATAGAGAATAATCTATTAATATGTATTGATGTGAATTATCTAAATGATTACAAGGAGAGCTCCTTAATTTATAGAATTTAGGAGGTCCAACAAACACCTAAGATTAGTTGGGTAGCTGAAATAATCTACATGAGCTTAACTCACACAATTTTCATGCGTTTAGAAATAGATACATCATACGATCTAAACAAACACACCAAACCCCCCCAAAATCAAAATGTAGGGAGGAACAAAGAAGAACAAATATGTATCCCGACAACAAGGCCTGATAAGGTACCCATGTACAAACTCTCATAACAGGAGAAAATGAAAAAAACCCATAGGAAAAATATCCTCTTCAAAAGAGAGAAAAATGCTAGTGTTGAAAATGGTGTTGGAGATGAAACTGAAGAAGATCCCACAAATATGCATTGAAAATCAAGAACATGAGGCTTGCAGAGGTTGAAAGATCCAATTAGGAAGTATGAACAAACTATGAAGAAGAGGGCCAAGTAACCTCAAAGAACATGGCTGAATTTTGAAGCGATAGAGGATTGGTTCTAGAGGCACAAGAATGGAAAACACTAACAACCATCACATAAATGCTTCAAAAAATAGGTTCTAGTGAAGAACTATACTAAAGGCTCCAAACAAAAGAAAACACCATCATCCATCAAAATATCAATGAGGCCCATGAAGGCTAAAAAATACAAACATGAAGTATGATAAAAAATCTAAAGAGGAGGGCCAAGAACCCCAAGCTGTCAACACCATCAAATATCTATGTAGAAATCAAAATTTCAAACTTCTCAAGCAAAGAAACTAATCCTTTGAAATGAGTCTTGACACAAAAATCTTGATGAGGTAAATCATGTACAGTCGACAAAAACATCATAAAATGAGTGTCCTTATGGATGCCAATCCATATCATCAGAGTGAATGGGTCACTAGCCACTGTAACCATTGAGTCAAAATAAGAATTGGTGCTTGATGCGATGATCACTCTTAAAAGTGGTTGATGTCAAAAAAAATGGTGAAGCATAAAGAATCACTCAAGGAAGCATTGCACACCATCCCCCCATAATGCTGAACTAGGTGGTTATAGATGATGGAAATGGATGTCACAATTGATTGCTAAGGTATGGATTATGAGCTAAAGGTGGCAAAGGTGAAAAAAAAACCTAAGAAAGAAACACTCTAAAGTGGCGAGCTCTAAGAGATTGAAAAACAAGGTAGTACATGGAGACAAATTCTTAGTTACACTCCAAAAACTATCTACACGAGTGGCACAAAATACACTACTCAAAGGTACAAAACGAGAGGTACCATAAATAACCATCATGGACAATAATCCTTTATATGGGTCCCGACAAATAAAGCCATGCTAGGTACCCATTTACAATAGAGAAATCAACATTTGTTCATTGAACTCATGATGAGAAAAACAATCTCAATTAAGAAAATCATTATGGTGTGCAACCATTCACTGGAAAGAGATTGGAATGATGTTGACAACCAAGGATGATTTTAGGGGAAAAATTTTGCTCATGGGCGAAATTAAGGGGCCTCCAAATTTTTATTGGGATATTTTTTGTAGTATAATGTTTTTTTAAAACTTTTTTCATTTTCCCATAGTTTATTTTAAAATAAAAATCATATGTAGGGTTCACCCATGTTTTTAGGAGGGAGAGAGAAGAAAAAACAAGTTTAACCCGTGAAAATTAGAGCTTCAAGATTCCGTTCGCCCAATTCCAGGAAATATGGGAATTTCTGGTAGAAGTTTGCCCAAATCCAGGAAATATGGGAATTTCTGGTTGAAGTTCGCCCTCCCATTTGGTTTAAATCTAGGTTTAAAGTATAATTCGCCCCCAAATTCATAGTATCGACAATTACCATATTGAATCTTCTGTTCGCCCGATTTCTTAAGACCAAGGGGATTTATGGGAGCGATTTGTGCCTCCCATCCAATGTAAATCATACAGGATCTAAAAATATGTTCATTGGGTTCAAGTTGAAGTTTTTTGATGAATTTTCTCATCTCCAGAGGTTCTTGAGTGCTGAGCGAGTTACCACGATTGATCTTGAAGTTTTTTTGGTTTCTTGAATGTTGAACGATGTCTTTCTTCTATTATTGCAGCCTAGAATTGATTAAGCAACAAGGTTGCAATCTCACCTTCATCGACTATCTTGAGGTAATTCATCTTTATCTCTTTGTTGTTTCATTTCATGACAATGGGAAATTTTTTCAACATCACATCTGCCCATCATTTATTTAAATCCTCAGATCACTTCGGAATACTTAATTTTCTTGCAACACCACATTTTCCACAAACCTTGATTGTTGCCTTGGGGAAATTGCTTCAGATCCTACAACTGCTATTTCTATTGAGAAATAACGAGCCATTTTCATGATATTCTTTGATTCCAAAGGAAATAGATCACATAAATATGAGGAAAGAACAATTAGCAGAGACAATGCCTTCCTTTAACTAGATCATAACTTCCAATATTGACAGTGATAGGAGTTTCATTTTGTTGGTTTTTTTTTATTTTTGCTAAAACTTCTTCTTCCAGTAGATCATGCAAATGGATCTTCCTAGATTTGATGGAAATACCACTATAAAAAATTCAAGAACTAGAGAATATAACATTCGCAACATATTTAAAATTCTACTGAGAGTGATTTGACTTATGAACCAACCACAAATCTAGTCCATGGAACTGATCTTATGCTTGCTAGACTAGTTGGTGTTACCAAAATAGCAATTTTAGAAGCAATTTTATCTATTTCGGCTTTTTTGTTTCTGTTTTTCTAGTTTTATTTCCAACAAGGATTTTTGTTTTGGACATGGAACAAAATTCTAGGCTTAATAAGATACATAGGATTCCACATAGTTTCTAGGTAGAGACTCAATATTGCCTAAAGCAATCATATCAACTAAACTTGACACTGGGATCCAGTCTACAGGAGAAAGAAGATTTTTCAATGTTGTTGATTGTCAATCTGGGATTTGGATAGGAGAACAAGAGTTGGCATCTTTACAAGTTAGAACCGAAGTAACTCTCTAATATATAGTAGTTTCATTTTCTTGCTTCACCATTTGATGATTGGTTACTTCCAAATGCCCTTTATTCCACTCAGAAGACATCTTCAAATTCTTTTCGTATATAGACTTTTTCTCTGTGTTTTTCTTTATCTCACATGTTTCAACCATATCCATTTCCCTCACTGTTGATATGTCATTATTGACCTGTTTCTTGTGGAGTTTATCCTCTTCAACATGCACAAATATTGATACCATTGGATCACTGTGATACATATTCTTATCAAGACTAACCTTTTCTAGACTATATCTAATGAGAGGATCAACTATAGAA
>SNQJ01S0004269.1:341904-356714 GCA_010110895.2 Picea sitchensis
AAAATATTAATCTAATAGAGAATAATCTATTAATATGTATTGATGTGAATTATCTAAATGATTACAAGGAGAGCTCCTTAATTTATAGAATTTAGGAGGTCCAACAAACACCTAAGATTAGTTGGGTAGCTGAAATAATCTACATGAGCTTAACTCACACAATTTTCATGCGTTTAGAAATAGATACATCATACGATCTAAACAAACACACCAAACCCCCCCAAAATCAAAATGTAGGGAGGAACAAAGAAGAACAAATATGTATCCCGACAACAAGGCCTGATAAGGTACCCATGTACAAACTCTCATAACAGGAGAAAATGAAAAAAACCCATAGGAAAAATATCCTCTTCAAAAGAGAGAAAAATGCTAGTGTTGAAAATGGTGTTGGAGATGAAACTGAAGAAGATCCCACAAATATGCATTGAAAATCAAGAACATGAGGCTTGCAGAGGTTGAAAGATCCAATTAGGAAGTATGAACAAACTATGAAGAAGAGGGCCAAGTAACCTCAAAGAACATGGCTGAATTTTGAAGCGATAGAGGATTGGTTCTAGAGGCACAAGAATGGAAAACACTAACAACCATCACATAAATGCTTCAAAAAATAGGTTCTAGTGAAGAACTATACTAAAGGCTCCAAACAAAAGAAAACACCATCATCCATCAAAATATCAATGAGGCCCATGAAGGCTAAAAAATACAAACATGAAGTATGATAAAAAATCTAAAGAGGAGGGCCAAGAACCCCAAGCTGTCAACACCATCAAATATCTATGTAGAAATCAAAATTTCAAACTTCTCAAGCAAAGAAACTAATCCTTTGAAATGAGTCTTGACACAAAAATCTTGATGAGGTAAATCATGTACAGTCGACAAAAACATCATAAAATGAGTGTCCTTATGGATGCCAATCCATATCATCAGAGTGAATGGGTCACTAGCCACTGTAACCATTGAGTCAAAATAAGAATTGGTGCTTGATGCGATGATCACTCTTAAAAGTGGTTGATGTCAAAAAAAATGGTGAAGCATAAAGAATCACTCAAGGAAGCATTGCACACCATCCCCCCATAATGCTGAACTAGGTGGTTATAGATGATGGAAATGGATGTCACAATTGATTGCTAAGGTATGGATTATGAGCTAAAGGTGGCAAAGGTGAAAAAAAAACCTAAGAAAGAAACACTCTAAAGTGGCGAGCTCTAAGAGATTGAAAAACAAGGTAGTACATGGAGACAAATTCTTAGTTACACTCCAAAAACTATCTACACGAGTGGCACAAAATACACTACTCAAAGGTACAAAACGAGAGGTACCATAAATAACCATCATGGACAATAATCCTTTATATGGGTCCCGACAAATAAAGCCATGCTAGGTACCCATTTACAATAGAGAAATCAACATTTGTTCATTGAACTCATGATGAGAAAAACAATCTCAATTAAGAAAATCATTATGGTGTGCAACCATTCACTGGAAAGAGATTGGAATGATGTTGACAACCAAGGATGATTTTAGGGGAAAAATTTTGCTCATGGGCGAAATTAAGGGGCCTCCAAATTTTTATTGGGATATTTTTTGTAGTATAATGTTTTTTTAAAACTTTTTTCATTTTCCCATAGTTTATTTTAAAATAAAAATCATATGTAGGGTTCACCCATGTTTTTAGGAGGGAGAGAGAAGAAAAAACAAGTTTAACCCGTGAAAATTAGAGCTTCAAGATTCCGTTCGCCCAATTCCAGGAAATATGGGAATTTCTGGTAGAAGTTTGCCCAAATCCAGGAAATATGGGAATTTCTGGTTGAAGTTCGCCCTCCCATTTGGTTTAAATCTAGGTTTAAAGTATAATTCGCCCCCAAATTCATAGTATCGACAATTACCATATTGAATCTTCTGTTCGCCCGATTTCTTAAGACCAAGGGGATTTATGGGAGCGATTTGTGCCTCCCATCCAATGTAAATCATACAGGATCTAAAAATATGTTCATTGGGTTCAAGTTGAAGTTTTTTGATGAATTTTCTCATCTCCAGAGGTTCTTGAGTGCTGAGCGAGTTACCACGATTGATCTTGAAGTTTTTTTGGTTTCTTGAATGTTGAACGATGTCTTTCTTCTATTATTGCAGCCTAGAATTGATTAAGCAACAAGGTTGCAATCTCACCTTCATCGACTATCTTGAGGTAATTCATCTTTATCTCTTTGTTGTTTCATTTCATGACAATGGGAAATTTTTTCAACATCACATCTGCCCATCATTTATTTAAATCCTCAGATCACTTCGGAATACTTAATTTTCTTGCAACACCACATTTTCCACAAACCTTGATTGTTGCCTTGGGGAAATTGCTTCAGATCCTACAACTGCTATTTCTATTGAGAAATAACGAGCCATTTTCATGATATTCTTTGATTCCAAAGGAAATAGATCACATAAATATGAGGAAAGAACAATTAGCAGAGACAATGCCTTCCTTTAACTAGATCATAACTTCCAATATTGACAGTGATAGGAGTTTCATTTTGTTGGTTTTTTTTTATTTTTGCTAAAACTTCTTCTTCCAGTAGATCATGCAAATGGATCTTCCTAGATTTGATGGAAATACCACTATAAAAAATTCAAGAACTAGAGAATATAACATTCGCAACATATTTAAAATTCTACTGAGAGTGATTTGACTTATGAACCAACCACAAATCTAGTCCATGGAACTGATCTTATGCTTGCTAGACTAGTTGGTGTTACCAAAATAGCAATTTTAGAAGCAATTTTATCTATTTCGGCTTTTTTGTTTCTGTTTTTCTAGTTTTATTTCCAACAAGGATTTTTGTTTTGGACATGGAACAAAATTCTAGGCTTAATAAGATACATAGGATTCCACATAGTTTCTAGGTAGAGACTCAATATTGCCTAAAGCAATCATATCAACTAAACTTGACACTGGGATCCAGTCTACAGGAGAAAGAAGATTTTTCAATGTTGTTGATTGTCAATCTGGGATTTGGATAGGAGAACAAGAGTTGGCATCTTTACAAGTTAGAACCGAAGTAACTCTCTAATATATAGTAGTTTCATTTTCTTGCTTCACCATTTGATGATTGGTTACTTCCAAATGCCCTTTATTCCACTCAGAAGACATCTTCAAATTCTTTTCGTATATAGACTTTTTCTCTGTGTTTTTCTTTATCTCACATGTTTCAACCATATCCATTTCCCTCACTGTTGATATGTCATTATTGACCTGTTTCTTGTGGAGTTTATCCTCTTCAACATGCACAAATATTGATACCATTGGATCACTGTGATACATATTCTTATCAAGACTAACCTTTTCTAGACTATATCTAATGAGAGGATCAACTATAGAAATTTTCCATAGCCCAGTGTTTGTAATATATCTATCTGGTAAAACTACATTTGCAATAGATGGAGACATTGGAACTCTAAGGATATGATCCACCTGTGGCGGGGCTTGAGAATCATCTATTCTTAGTGATAAGGCATTCAAAACTGGATCACTACAAGTATCATCAAATAAGAGATCAACAATATCACCGTGGATTCTTTTCAGAAATTGCATTAAACTGAATAACCTCGGCCTTTTCAAAATTTTTATCCAGGAGAAAATTTTAAAACTCCATAATGCAACACTGATCCCAATTCTATGGGTAGGGTGACCTCATCAAGAGAATCAAATATGGATGATCTAGCCAAGTAGATTCTCATGTTATTGAAGCTTGGCCAAGGAGTTTTATTCTGATATTGTTCTTATTCATGGATATGTCTTCTTGATACTTGCATCTTGTTCATAAGCCATGACTTTGCTATTTGAATGCTGTAGAAAACGATTATATATTTTCTTCTTGTAGAATGATTAAGAGCGAGTGCACTTCAATATGATGTAGGGTTATCACTATTAAGAAAGTGAGATAACAAGTTGACATCTTCTCAAAGGAAACCACCTTCAAAACTATCCTATTGAGAACTTATGTTTGAACTATACCTCAAGATGAGTCTGTAAATCTTGTTTTCTTCAATGAATTCTTCCCTTTCTTGGAATATTCTCAAGCATGAAATTACTGAAGACCTAGAAAAAAAGAAAAGTTTTCCCAAACATAGGTATATATACTTTTGAAATTGATCAATGATATATGCCCACCAGAGTTTGAATTTGGGTCATTATCATGGTGACACCCCGAATCAAACCACTAGATTGATGACTATGATTTGAAGCTTAGGTATAGAGGTTTTGATTAATATTCTGGGTAGGGTCCATTTTCTCTCAAAGGACAAAAAAACTATAGCCCCATATACATCCTCTCAAAATTTTTTCATAGCTCAATAGATATGCACATCCACTTTTAGAAATTTCAGTTTGCGTTATAGAGCAAATAGAAATATCTTGTGAAGCCATTTTTTTCAACATTTATTTATAATTAGTTGATCATTAGTTATAATCTAAAACTAAACTTTCTCTGTCATGTAGGTTGTGAAGGAGATAACAACAGGCGGAGCAGATTATTGTTTTGAATGTGTTGGTAATGTTTATTTGATGTGGGCCGCCTTAGAGTCTTGCTGCTACGTACTTCTCATTCCTACACATCAGTCAATTTATTTGTTTTAATTGAATATGTTTTTCTCAGAAAATAACATTTAGGATATGATGAATTGGTATGATGTAGATTATTAAAAAATTTAGAACTGAAGTAAAAATCATTGACTCTTAAATTGGAGTTCCTAGTGGAAAAATGGAACTTTCAGCGCATTATGGACCACTTCTTAATGGACGTACCTTGAAAGGCACACTAAGTGGATGGAAAAATAGGTCTAATTTGCCAATGTTAGTTGAAATGTACAAGAAAAAGGTAAAACATGAGAATTTCATATGATTTTCTGTGTTTTGTTATTTTTTGTACTGTAGAATACAAGCATCAAATATCTCTTTTGGCATTGTAAACTAAGTCTACATAAAAATAATTTCAGTACTTACCCCCCTCCCCTTTCTTTATGAAGAGGCTATTATTTCATCTTATTGGTGGAACATTGTATTGAATTATCTATATCTTTTTCCATATAATTAAGACCTCATCATAGCTGCACTTCATGCAATGATCATACTAGGACTTCCTGCACATAACAATAATTTTGGCATAATTTGATTTGGTTGCAAGGGGGATCATGTGGCCCCAACAGATATGCAATATATTAAACATGTGAGGAGGCTCAACTATTTGCGCAACATGGGATACCTGAACTGAGTGAAAAAGTAAAAACTGGTCACAGTGTTGAAAAGTGTAGGGGAGGACTTTGGTGAACATATGCACAATTTCCATAGAAAAATCTTAAGGGATTTACTAGTAAAGTACATAAGTGGCATTGATGTGAATGAGAGGAAATGTAGAGTGCAGTTACAATGCTAACTAGGAACAAAGTATGTGCAGTATTGCAAGAAGAAAAATAAATCTAAGTAGATAACAATAAAGTTATAATTTTTTTTAAGAAGAACAATGCAGTGTAACAAAATACTTAGGATAATTAAGTATGTTATTGGCATTTTTATTTACCTACCTACATGATGAACAAGAAACCATATATATCAGAAAATCAATCCAACGAGCATCCCACAAAAGAAAAGCAAGAAGACATGAGAGGTTTTCTCAATGATGTATGATCTTTATTGCAATTGAGGACAAGATTAAGCAGGGGATGTAGCATTAACATTGTATGCTCATTTCCTTGTGGAAGAAGATGTCTGATATTTCCCTACAAATTATAGAAACAAAACTATTCTACTCACTACTAAGAGGATTTACAATGCCACATGTTACATATTTATAGAATTTAGATAATCACTGCTCAATCTCCAATATAGTAGCTAACGACCAACCATAGGCTCAGTGTATGAGGTTGATCATTGCCTCATTTCTGGAAATCACGTCCACTAGGATATTTTCTCACTTGGTTAGATTTGACCATTGCCGGTGTAGTCCTAACAACAACCCATCCAACTTTGATAACCTACTTTGTCATCTTTGTAGTTCCTCTTGAATGTGAGGTGGCATTGAAGTTCAAGTTGAGATGTCACAGAGGTATCATAGGGTGTTGACTTCTGTCGCTGACACAAAATTGGATGCTCTATTACCAAAATATAGTCTTTGCAAAGGTAAACTTGGTGTTGTGGTTGCAGGGATTGTTTAATGTGATAGGAATGTCTTGACATTTGGTGCATAGTAAAATTGCATTGGTGCATAGATCATAGGTCCCTGTAACATACCCATATTTAATAATATAAAAATATTACTGAAAACTAAATAAAAACACTGCTGCAAAGCCACTTCTCACTTTCATTTGTAGTTTAGAATTATGTTCTGAAAAATGTTGGCAAATGATGCTATAAAATACAAATAGTTATAATTGATACAAAACACATATACCCCCTTGTCTTTGGTCTGCAAATTAAAAAAATATATTGTGCTGGGTAAACCACATTCACATAAGGATATTCCAAACTATGATAACATACTACAGTCTTATGGCCATAGGGATTTGACTGGGGAACTCCCTTTGGCTCTTGTATACCATGTTTTTGAGGTACAAACATGTTAGGACAAGAAATGACAAAACTCAAGACAAAGAGAGGAAAATTAGCATATCAAGTAAAGTATTGACAACTCACAAAACAAAGGAGACTTTAAGCCCATGCAAACAAGAGTGTATTTTTGCTAATCAAGGTTGCAGTAAATATTAAAACAAAAATAAAATGCAATCCCATTAACATATTTAGACCATGGATTAGCCCCAACATCAACGCATTTACCTCAATTGACTATTTCCTTATACCATGATCAATTGATTCAATTGCATAGATTTAGTAAAGTATTCCTTCTCATCAGCTTTTGGTGTTAGAATAGGCAATTATGCACGGAGGGAAAAATGTCAACTGCACATTTCATTGTAAAACCATACAAGTTTTCTTATAGATTAACTGCAATTTGTGAAAGTATAGAACACACTATGAATGCTTTTTGTTTTCAACCAATTATAACAAGAAGACAAAAAAGTTATCAATAGATATCTTCTACATTGTTTCTAAATCATTATCATATTAGAATGAACCTTTCCTCCACTCAATACTTCATTACCTATTTCCTTGTAGTGGAAATCTGCCAATAATTTACATCCAACTTCATTTAAGTTATCAAAGAAGAAACAATAGTTTCAATCTTGAGTACGTTTCTTCTACTTGGTTACTAGTTTGAACTGTTGCAAGAAAGTTGTACTTTTCTTCAAGTATGTATCCATAAACCCATAGGGTAGTCCCAAATATGCTTAAGACTGTACTATCTTAGTAAAAAATAATATTAGGCATCACAAAATGTACCAATACACTAATGAAATTTGAAGAAGTGTTTTCCTGCTTATTTCCTAGTTACACTATTTCAACTAGGGAAATAAATTCCCATCTCATAGGATCTATAAAGAATGCCCATTAATAGTGCCCAGGGCCTTTACCGATTAGTATTACCGAATAGGATGTGGAGAGTAAAATATCAACTACCAATTTTTGGCTTTGAATTACTGCATAGAAAACAACCAGATTCAAATTTTTCCACATCAGCTTGCATCTGCAACTAATACTATCTTAAAAAATAAGCCAAGATTTTGATCACTCCAAAGTGTCCAACTTCAGAGCTATGAGCTTCCTAAATAAAATTTATTTGTAACTCTCCTTTTAAAACAAACATCGCTAAATTTATACCACAATCCTTCTTCAAGACTATGGTATTTAAAGGATTCATGCCATGCATAACTCTACATGTACTACAAGACTTATACATTTATACTATTGGCACAAAATCTATGTCAGGGATGTGATCAACATTTTTCACCATTTTCGATTTTGGAAAAATTGCAATATTTTCATTGGATTCTATCATGTATGAGGGTATGGGATTGAAATTTAATTAAGAACACCATACAATCAATAAAACTAGTAAGTCTACTCCAAACATATTATCAAGTATTGAGCATTCCTATGCAGAGGTGTACATAGGTCCCAGTGCACTTGTTAAAGTGTGAAAATTCTAGTGTACTTGTTAAAGTGTTGATTGTATCAACATGCTAAACTCAAAATTAATGCTGGCTAGAGGCTTAGGGTACATACCACTCTAGTCATGTAATGGAGAATTCTGCAGGAGCTCAATGTTAAAAACTGGATGAAGACTAAGATAAACTGGGAAATCAAGCTTGAAATCATAGTCACCTCATTTCTCAGTGAGGGTGTATGCTTTGTATTTTAGTGGGTGTAGGTTGTGATGTTGGCCTTTAAATTTCTCCTTTTGGATGAGAAACGAAACCTTATTGCCCTCCAACTGAGAATTTGCATGGACACGATGCTTAGCATGAAACTTCTTTTACTTATCAGCTGCCTACGTTAGAATGTCTTGAAATTGGCATCGAACACTCTATATTTGTTCAATAAAGTGTGTTACTTTATCGATTTCTTTTTGCATCGATGCAAACGTGCCTACAATTATGGGCCTAGGGAATGCATCATTGATTAACATTGTGGGTTGATATTCATATAAGACTTCTAAAACACTACATTGTGTGGGGTTATGCTAAGCTATGTTGTAACTGTGCTAAATGAAAGAAAGTTTGTCATCCCAAATGTGAGTGTGCCTATGATTGTAAATGCACAATGGGTAAACTATAGTTTGGTTCACAATTTTTTCTTTCCCATCAGTTTGTAGGTGAAAGAATATGGACATATCAATCCTTGTGTCTAACATGCTCTAGAGTGATTTCTAAAAATTGTTGATGAACTTAGGTTCATGGTATGACACAATGTATGTTGGTGCTCCAAATTTGACCCATATGTGTGCAAAAAAAACTTTGTTATGTCTTTTGTAAAGTCAATTTTCTTGCAAGGTGCAAGTACTACCATCTTCGAGAACCTATCAATGACAATAGCCACTGCATCATGGTTTTTTCATGTTGTTGGTAGGCCTATTATAAAATTCACAAAGATAGACTCTTGTGGTTGCCTGGGATTGAATAGATATGTGTACAGTCCCTACTTCCTATTGGCCAATTTTTTATTGTGCAAGAAACAAATGCCTTCATGTATTTATCCATGTTTGCATAAGGGTGAGACCAATAGAAGTGTTTCTACAAAACTACGAGAGCCTTATGTATATCAAAGTGAACTCTTGACTTGGGATAAGGTATTCCTAGATTAGCTTGTTGCATTTTCCCTTTCCAGTACACACAAATTTACATGGAAATACAAGTTGTTGCGCAACTAGAAATTTACACTAGATTGCCTAGAGTTGTGATCTGCATAGATGTATGAAAATGGTGGTTTTTGGTGTATTGATGCCAGTAATAATGATTTGATGTGCACATGTCCAAAACGACTAGCAATGTTCTCATTGGTGGTTTACTCTATTTTGTTGCACAGTTGGATAATTCACACTTGTGATTGATTACTAGGTGAATCTATAGTAGCATGCAATACATTTAATTCATTGTGTGCTCTGTAACATACTCTGTGTCAGCACAATCTGCAAAGGATTATGGTTGGAATGAAAACAAATCTCCTTACCCAGTATGTATTATCACCATTTTTTGACATGTTAAACAATCACATAGAGCTCATGATTGTAGGTTGAATAGTTACAGATAACATCAATGAATTTTTTTGAATGTTAGGTGATTGGGTGTCCATGGTGGATGTGAACAATGCCAAGTGAATACTAAGAGGTGTTGGTTTGATTCTCAAATTCCCGATGGAGATTAAGTAGGATTAAGACTAGCATAGGTCACCTTAACTTCTTCAAATAATTTTTGTTACATGTGATCCCATTTGAAAATGAGTTTCTTGGCATTCTCATGCAAGATTTGATGCAGGGGATGTGTAACATCAAAGGAAACCCAAGAAAAATCCCCTGTAAAATTGTGCCAAGTAGAGGAATCTTCATAACTCATTGATGTTGGTTGGGGTAGGCCAATTGTGGATGCCCTGTATTTTCTCTGGATCCACATGCACACTTGTTTAATCAATAATGAAGCCAAGGTATAGTATGTACTTCACAGAAAATTCTTAGTTCTCTAGGTTATAAAGGAACTTATGTTGGTGCAAAGTTTGAAATACTTACACAATACATTGGAAGTGTTCATCTCATGACCTATTGAATATAAGAACATCGTTGAGGTAGACCACAATGAATTTATCTATAAATGGGTGAAAAACATCGTTCATCAACTGCATAGAGGTTGTTGGTGCCTTTTTTATGCCAAAGGGTATCACCAACCACTCAAATAGTTTATTTATTTCTTTGAATCTACTGTTCCAAACATATAAAGTGTTGGTTTAGAATTGATGGTAGTGAAACTTAAATTCAATCTTGGTAAAAGATCTCGAATCCCTTCAATGTGTCTAGAATGTCTTCAATATATGAGATTAGATATCTATCATTGACTATAATTTTGTTTAGGGAACAATAGTCACTGTAGAGGTGCTATGTAGCATCTTTATTTGTTGCAGGTGCAATGGGATTTCCACAAGCCAAAGCACTTAGCTTGATGTGTCCTTTTAGCAGGATATCTTAAATCTAGCACTATTTTTTCTCTTTTTCTAGAATGGATTTGTAATACAGCATTTTGTTTAACATCAAGTTTCCAAGTACCAACTATATGTGATGTTGTACTTTCCAAGTTTTCATAGAAATTTTCCCTCACTCCTATCCCTCAAAATCATCATTTTCCCACAAACCCTAGCCTAAACTATACTTTCCTAGGCTAGGACTATGTTTTGACATTTTGGACCCCTTCCCCTCACTCTTTCCTTGAAAATTCACTTTCCCCCACTTCCTAACATCCATACCTACCTCCCCAAAAGTTTCTAAAAATTTAGAAACCCCCTAACCCCTTCATCTCCCTTCATTTCTAAACTGCCCAAATCCCCCATTTTTCCCTACACTAAACCCTAATTTCCCCTCCAATTGAGCTAGGGTTTACTATGGAATTAGAGACAACTGAGAAGAAGAGGCATAAGGGAGTTCATATCAGCAGGTATGATCCCACTTCATCACATGAGATCATGTCTTCACCATTTCTCAAGAAATCATTTCAAGAGACAAATCATTTGCCACACATAGCGACAACCTTACTTCAAAATTGGTTTCTGAAGTAAGGAAGATGAATTTGAAAAAAGTGAGATATTTTTTGTCAATAATAGAATAAGGAACAAAAACCTCCATTTTATATACAGGTATTATTATTTGGGAGAAATGCCAAAAATATAGTTGCTACAGGAGAGTTGTTGCACTTCTGGAGTAGTCTTGGGAGATTGAATATTTAGGTGTCTTGGAGAAGGTTTGGGCAGTGCGTGATGAATCTAATGACAACTAGACATCCTCATATTTCTATTTCATCTTTCATAAATGAATTTGGATCACGGTATGGCCTTCAAAATTCCTCCACAAGTTGGGTGCTCCACTTCTGCTAGACCATGTTGCACTTTTGACTCTGTTTTTGGTCATCATTTTCAAAAGTGGTTTCTGACCAAATGAAGATGAATTTTAGAAAAACAAAGGATTTTTTTTCTAAGGAAATAAAAAATAACAATAACCTCCTTCATATTTTACACAGGTATCATATATTTGGATATATTCAACTTTCTTGGAGGCCTATTTCAGAAAATCAAATTCTCCAATTTAATTGCCTATTTTAGTCATTATTTTGTGGCACACATTACAAGAATATGGGAATTAATTTCACAACACTAAGAGATTTTTGTGTTAAAAACAACCTTATACATAAACCTCTCTTAGGTTTTTAAAATGTGTTATGGTTAAATAGTTATTTCTCCATCTTTGACCCCTCTTTTTTCGTTGCGCTTCTGGAGAATTTGCTGCGCTTTTGGACAACTTGTTTTCAAATAAATTTTGAAGGGGTTAGATGTAGGTTTTTGATTGGATTAGTGACTCCAGGGTGTATAGGAAATATTCATCTTTCCATTCATAAATTTTTCATCAAAAAATTCATCAAGGAAGGCCTCTAAATCATCCTCCAAAGTTGTTTCTCTTCTGCTACAATTTGTTGCGCTTCTACTACAATTTGTTGCACTTCTTCTACAATTTGTTGCTACAATGTATATTACAAAATACACAAATGCAAGAAAATTTGCATGCCTTTGGTGCATTTGTAAGGTTAAATTCTACACTGTACAACATTTCATTGCCAATCACCCAGATGTACAGTGTAAGGATTGAAGTGTAATAATCCCCCTAAATATGAAGTCTCAATCAACTTATTTTCCAGTTGGCATCTTGTATATGGCATGGAGAAACTAAAGTTCCTCGTATCTCTTTCATAACATACAAATCCCCTTAATCAAATGGGAGAAAATGGTTATATCTAGAATGTAACCTCTTCTAGTCATTTCCAGAGATATCTCAAATGTATTTTCAACTTAGCTTGACTTATAGAGTCCTTCAATCAATAATGCATAGGTAGTGGGATTAGTTGTATGAAGATGTGATGACCAGGACATCATGTCCTTTGAAATTCTAGAGCTGATTCAAGTTCTCATGCCTTACAAAGTCTTTTTATGAGTATTGAGTAAGTAGTTGAGATAGGAACTGTCCTGGAGTGGCTGTTTAAGGGGATATATGACTTTCATTCCAGCAGAAGACACCATTTTTTGAAAAATTAAGACACATTTTTTTTCCAAATACTAATATTTTATATTAATTTCAGAATGGAAGATATTTACATCGATGAGACACACACTTATATCATATAGCCCTCTTACAATGAACAAATCTTAAAACGTCTCCCATAGAGATATATTGTAATGAAAACAAATTTTATTGAGTGGGAAAATTGATTATTCACCCATGATCAAAATATTAATGTGGCTGCCTTTAACTCTGTTCTACAATCAATGTCTTCTAAAAACTAAGTATATATCAATCATTATACCAAAACATTTGTGTGTAACCTAAATAAGGACCTTTACAAGCATACTCTTCCACTAAAATATACCTATGATGTATGGTAAGTTCGCCAGTTATTTTAATTTTTTTTACCAACACCTCTAAATCATACCCAAATATTCCAAGTAGTCAAATAATGAATATAACATAAAATATATATTTATTCTTGTGAACAACAAACAACCATTTCCTTTAACTATCATTCATCTTCTCCCTTATTTTGGAATGATGTTGACCTTACCCAACTGGTAAGCTTTGGCATACAATCCATTGTGAGTTATGYCTAGATGAAAATGAATTTTACTTTGAAAGAGACTAATTCCATTATGTTTGGTTTTAAAACCTTACACTAACTAGTTACTTCCATTGGTTACATAACAAGTATTGTAGGCATATTGCATGAAGATTGAGGGCTTGAACTAATAATAATAATAATCTAATTTTAAGGTCACAACCAAGACAAACACCAAATTGGTGTATGATACCCCCTTGTTTGTGGGACAATGGACCCCCTCTACACAACGATTTGAATGCTAAAGTTTATAGAGGTGTACATACCCTACCCCCCTTGGATTTGAACTTGTAACCTCCTAGGAGGAAACACATGTTCTTAACCATTAGGCCCGTTCAAGCTATACTATATCATCCACATTTATCAATTTATTATGAAATACAAAAAGATTCTCCATGGTAAGGTTCTCCTCACCAAGTATCAAGCCAAACAAGTGTTTCCTCCCATAGATGCAGCTCCATCTTCACTCTAGTCCAACATATATTACTGCAGTTACCTTTTTTCTCAAGTGTTTTTTTGAAAATACAACTTACATCCAACTTATTTTCCTAAGTTTAGAATGTGATAAATTTGTTTGAGTCAATAATTGTTGGAGATATGTTTTGCATGTATGGATAAGAATGAAATTGCAACTAAACTAAACTAAACTAAATTGCAACTAAACTTCATGTATGGATACGAATGAGATTATTGCAAGGGTTTTGTGATTAAATAAGAATTTCTTGAGGCTTGTTCCTAGTGGCAATAGTGCACACTCCTAGAGATATTATTTCACATTTTTTACTCATGCCAGGGTACAACCTTCAAGGAGAAGCTGACTGTTTTATCTAAAAAACAAGGGTGATAATTGGTGATAATGAAACAATAGAGAGGGTGAAATATTCATGCATGCTTTATGTTGTAATGGGTAGTAGAAGGGGCACCGCCCTTTAGGTTATTTTTGGATCTAATTTATGTAATAGAAAGATCCAACTCAAGGGGATATGATAACTGACATCCAACACAATTCACTAGTGGTTAGTGGTGAACTTTACTGGGATTTCAACAGTCCTTCAAATTCATCATCACTACTATCTAGTATGATACCATTTTTTGTTGACATGGAGTTTCCTACCATGTCTGTCCACTGCCAGTGTCATAAGGCATCATAACAATGAGATCCTTGACAAACACAACCCCTGATTCTTGCAACGTTGTCTAGAGGATGGACAAATTATATTTCTTTTTCCAAATATGTAAAATGAGTATATTATAGTTTAATGAATACATTTTCATATTATTTTATATGGTTTTGTAATTTATCAAAAAATTGCCAAAACTTTTTAAGGTTTTATAATTCGATGAAAGATTCGCCAAGATTTTACAAGATTTTATAATTCAGTGAAATATTAGCCACGATTTTACAAGATTATATTATTGACTAAAAGATTCGCTGAAAAATTATATATACATATTATATTATTGATAAAATAGCCTTCAATTTTTCCTATGTATCATGGGGATTCACCCAT
>SNQJ01S0004270.1:13182-26050 GCA_010110895.2 Picea sitchensis
TAAGGTCGCAGATCTAACGATAGAGATTATGTTAGGGTTTTTTTCCCTAGAAGGCAACCCTATTTTATGAGGGAAATGTATTGCAGCTATGTAGGGTTGGCAAGTATTTGTATTCTAAGAGAGGAGAGTGTGAGATAAAGAAGAGGAAGTTACAATGGGTTTTGTTGTAGGTTGTATCCCTTCATTTTGTTGGATAATAATAAAGAAAGGACCTGGGAATTTCTCTAGTGGACGTAGCCCACACTGGGTGAACCACATAAATCTGTGTCTCTCTTGTATTGTGTATCTTCTGTGTTTTATTTCCACATTTGTTTTATTTTATTTCTCCGCGTTCCTATTTTTATAACATCTACTACCTACTCCTGGAATGGTTCCATTTGAGCCTAACAATCATGTTTCTGTGTTTCTACAGTGGTGAGCTCTGCCTGCAATTTATTCATGTCCTGCACCCCTTTGATGTGTTTTGTGATTGGCATTTTCTTCTGCCTCTTCTTGAGAACCTAGATCACTACATTGATCGTTTCTTATTCCTTGTCCCACTTTTGGACCTGTTGATCCTCCTCTAGCTTAGTCCAAAGTTGCGCTGCTTTATCGAACAAGTCATTTGTTGTGCTGACCTATTTCTCTATCTCCTGTAGTTACGTTGTTGCTTCCTTCTTCCTTTGCTCCTTTACCACTGGTGGAGTGGTTGGTGTGAGCTTCTCCTGAAGATTCTCAATCTCCTTCTGATATTGATCAATTTCCTGTGCAATCTAATCAATATTTTGTGCAATTGTGATTTCCTCCCTCTAGGAGTCCTATGGAATCTTCTCATAAGTTCCTGCCACTTTCTTCTCCAATCCTTTTATGCGCTCCCTTTCCTCCTGGGTTTCTAACTTAGCTTGCTCATAGACTATTTCTAGCGTGTCCCAATTTTCTGTTTCCTGCATCAAATCAACTAAGTATTTGTGTGTGCGATACTGTACCTCGTGGCTTACGCTAACCTGCAACTTGTGTAGTGCCCTCAATGGAATCAGTGTCAATACAAGTTGGATTTGGCTTAAATATTTCAAGGGTGTATGCCCCATAATCTCATCCATACGCAACATACTTGGTGTGATGTGGAATGTTGCATTCATATGCAGTATTGGATGGACTAGGTATCACTCTTCTTCTTCCACTCTCTCCTATGTCTGTGGTGTTGATGGCCCTGTTCCCTTGTTGTTTCCTGTTGTTTGTAATTCCTTGATTTTCTTGAGGAACTACTGTATGTCTTCCAGCTCCTCTTGAATCCTATCCCTGTGGTGCACAACATGGTCAAAATTCTTGGCTAGACAATTCTGTACCGTTTGGGCTATCATTTCTCCATCGTCGTATCTAATCGTATAATCTGGTGGTGTTCTTTGGGCCTTCGTTTTATTGTGAGCTCCCCCTATCTATGTAGATCGCCTCTTATTCCCAACTGGTTCCTGTGGGTTGGGACTTGTTGTGGTCTTTTGCATGGCCTCTGCCTGTTTTTGTTGTTCTTTGGTCGATTATGTATTCTCCTTCTTCCCCTTCTGGGTCCCCATCTTTGTTGTGCCTTCGTTTGTTTGTGTTGTTTTTTTCTAGCGCGTCCTTCGTTTTATGGGCACTTGGATTTCTTCGGGTTGTTTTGCTCCCCACCCTGCCTCTTCTTCTATTGTTCTTTCCAACAAGTCCTAGGTGAGGACTAGAATCCTCCATTCATCTTCCTAGTCTTTGATCACCAGGTCGATGTCGCCCTCTGTGATACAGTAGCGCATCTGTATCCATTGATTATCAGGATCCTTATGTGCCTTTATCCACATTATATGTCTTGTGGCCTTGATGTTGGTGATGTCTCTATACTGCGCGATAGCCTGTGGTGTGATCCTCCACATCTTGGAGATGGCTTCCTGCAGGTCGCGTAGGTATCCTTCAAATATGGACCCGTAGGTATCCTACATTGATCATTTCTTATTCCTCATCCCACTTTTGGAACTACATAGGTATCCTCCTCGCTCCCTGATTCATCTTGGGTCTGGTACAAAAGGTTACATACCTTTGCTCTTTCCATCCCATAAAGGCTATTAGCATGATTAGCCATGAATAGTGAAACTCTGTTCCGAGATCATGTGCATCCTTGCAGTCATCCAGGAACAAGTTCAGAAGATATGGTGCCCAACTCATTGTGGTGCCCTTTGTGCACTAAGATGCAACTACGACAACCCCAGCTGGAACTTCCTCCCTGTGGGATTTCCTTAGTAGCTTGCAAGCTAAGATTTTTGCGTTGAATTGTCTTGCAGCATCGTTGATCCTCTTGATAATGATTCCTCGTGTCCCCCTGTCGGTACCATACTTCTTCTTCATTTCTTCCACTAGCGCTTTGTCCTTGGCTTTCTCATCTAGAAACTACACAGGATTCATGCCCCAAGATGGAAATCCTGTTATGTTGTTAATAAGATCTACATCTATTGAGACGATCTTGTCCAACCAAATGTCCCTGCAATGTGTAACTGCTAACAAATGTTTGAAACAACTACTTTCATACTGGTCATGAACAAAATTTGGTAGGTCCAACAGACCTAAAATTCTTGTCTTCTCCAACCTTGTTTCCCATTGGAGTGGCTGATGAATCAGTTCCCCAACCAAAATTGTGCCCACAATCTCTAAGTATACCCTATTTTCAAGTTCAAGAAACTTGTTTGCGTCTACTACATCATGGTCCGAGTATTTGAGCTTCCCTATATGAACTAACAGGTCTGGTCTTACCTATACCCCATTTGATATACGCAGTAGAATGATGGCTATGAGACGTTTCTTGTAAGGTGACCTGGGTACCTGCAACTTGTCTTTCTTTGGCGGTGGTGGCTAGCTCGAAGTTCCAGTGACTTCTGGTTGTTTCTCAGAATACCATTTCTTACAACCCATGACATCTTATATTGTTCCTTCCGGTGGGTGGTCTGACACGGTGGTTTGAGAATCGTCTAGCTCAATTGTTTCTTCCAGATTTGGCATCGTTTCATTGAATTTAAGAGTTTCTTCGGTGTTCTCTAGTTGCACCTCCTTCAGGGTTTTTGTGTCCTGGTTTTGTGGCTGTTGTACTTCTGTCGGTATATCTATATTTGTTCCCTCCGATGTTATTTTTTAGGATTCCTCCACTATAGGTGTGGGGTTTACTAGTGTTGTGTTTGGAGACAGGATTTCATCAACAATGATGATCTCCGGTGACTGTTGTTCACCTTCTTCCAAATGTACTCATGACCTAGTCTGGACTCTGGTTTTTCTGGTAGGCTGGCTCACTTCTTCTTTCTTTAGTGGTTCCATGGCAGTGAATTTTGAGCGTTCACTGAGTTTCAATGGTCTCTGTGACCTCTGTGAACGTGGATATGTGATTTTTAGCCTCTATCGCTCTCTGTCTGCTCTCTTTTCGCAAATAGACTGTTTTCTCCCACATTTGTTTGTTGTATGGGTTTTCCATGAAGCTTGTTGAGGATGATTCCTTAATTATGGGTTCAATGAACCTCCGACGGTTTCATACCTTCTATTACTCTGCCTTGTCGTCTCCAGTTGGTGTGATTAATGTGGTTTCCCATCAGTCATTTCCGTCCTTTAATTCCTCCTAATGTTGTCTTGTCGTACTACTTTTGTTGACCTTCCTTTTACCGCTTATTTCTATTTGTACGTGGTCGTGTCCTTCTCCTTGCTGAGTTTGTGTTCCTAAGTGTGTGTGCACTTTATTTCTTCGACGCACTATGCTGAGATTGCCTGGGTTTTGAAATAATTTGTTGTCATACATCAATACTATATCTCCTTCCTTGTAAGTTTTCTTCTTGATGTGTCTATCATGCCAAGCTTTGTCTCTTGCTTTCTGAACTTGTTGGTGGAACCCTTCTAAGATCGGATATTCCTCCATGTTCATTAACTAAATTAGTCACTCCTGTACTGCATCGCATTCTGTCATGTGTGTCATTGCTGCTACGTGCAAGTTTGGTACTAGAAATTCTAATGGCACCATTGTTTCTTAGCCATAGACCAGTTTAAATGGTGTGTGCCCTGTCAAATTTTTGCACGTATTCCTGTAGGCCCATAATATTGTTGGCACTTTGAAATCCCAGTCATCCCTGTTCACATTACATATCTTTGTCAGCGCGTTCTCTAGTATTTTGTAAAATGCTTCCACTGTGCCATTTTCCTGTGGGTGATATGGTGTGGTCCTCTGATGATGGACTTCAACTTCTTCAGTCATAACGTTGATGGTGTTTTTTATGAAGTGCATGCTGTTGTTCCTGAGTTTATACTTTAAGGCTATAAAGTATACCGTCAAGGCATCCGTAAATATTAAAGGAATAATTTGAGAATAAGAATTCAAAGGAAGATTAAAACAGAAACAGTTTCTCAACTGTCTCTGTCTTGCTTCCTGTTGTTCTTGGATGCTAATGTCTCTCTCAATAGTAGCCCATGAAAGTTCTAACTCAACTTGGTTAGTTGTTGCTCAATGTTGGGTTGTCTTCTACTTGGAACAGTCATGGAGGATAAAACTTTATTTATTTGTAAAAGGATTTTAATCAAATGTTACTTCAAATTTTCCAGAAATGAGAACAACAAAAACAATTTTGAAATTCAAAACAGTAATGTAAATACATTCGAGTTCGTTTCATGTATTTGTAACACTTTTGAGAATAATAAAATAACAAATAAACACTACAGAAAAATATGAGGCTTTAATCTAGAAAGAACATCATATTTCAATAGAAAATGATGAAATAAAACGAGGTTTCTAACGAAAGTTAAGTATTAAGGTACAAAAGATTTACAGGTCTTAAAATTACTAATAGCAATTTCAGAGGAAAAACTGTAAATAATTTGACATCCAAACCAATCTGAATTATAAACCAATGATGCAGATAACTTCAAATTAATTATTCGTTAGAAAAACATTGAGAGAAAAATTCAACAGAGTATAATAAACAGGGTTGAAGAACACATAGCTACAAATTTGCAGGATTTAGAATCTCGTTTGTGATCTATATTCTGATGTATTTGAAAACTATTATTACAAAATGGCTCTCTCCAAAAATTCCGAAGCCTTTTCTCAGTCTTTAGAAACTATATTTATACATTTTCACCCAAATTTTCTCGTTGGTGACTAACCAACTTCCTAATATTACGGTTACATAAAAATAATGTCAACCGTTTACAATTTATTTCTAATCTCTAATGATAAAAACATTTTAAAATATTTTAAGCTTGCGTTGACGAACTTCCTTTCTCCGCTTCAATACACTGAACACATTTCCCCAAAAACTTCACAAAAGTCCTAGGAGCATCTGGTAACTCATTTGCTTCAAATAAGAAAAATCTTTTCTGCAATTTGGGCAAACGGTTTTCTATCATCTTTTCTGTGAATTTAATAGTTTTCAACTTTAGATTTGACATCACCATCCATTTGTTGATCTCTATAATAATGATCAATTTAATTTTTGAAATCTTTGTTTTCATTTCCTCTAGCTCTTCTCTAAACCTTAGCTGGTGCTTGGCAATATTGATTTCACCTAATAATCCAGAACAATCATCTGTTCCGATATTCAATGAAGCTCTTTCTAATAGATTGAAAATTCTTTGGAAATCATCGTTGACTTCTCTTGTTATTCATTTATATTCGGCCAACTTTGCTTCCCACACTTTTATTATTATGTCCCCTTTAACCTGTTCAGAAATAGATAATTTCTGAATCTTTCCAACCTCTTCTTTTGATGAGAAAGCCACTGCCTTCTGAAAACTTGTTCTAGCTGCTTTCGCCTCCCTTTCCTTCTAGAACAAATTCTCCAAAGACTTATTTGTTTCTTGAAAATATTTTTTGACTACTTCCATATTCAAGAACACTTTCTGCTATTCTTCCTCTATTATTACATATATCTCCAACGCTTGTGTTCTGAAATTTTCAAGTTCTATTACCTGATTAGTAATAGAAATAATTTTATCTTGTAGATGTTTGTTTTCTTCTTCCATCTTTCGAACATGTTCCTGTATAACCTGTATTATGAGTTTTGCCTCCTCCAAGTCTTTATTCTTTCTCTGGATTTCTTACATATCCTTTAGTCTAGCTTGTTCTAGACCCTTCTGTATTCCCCAACTAATATTTCTTTTGTTTTATTTAGCTTGTCTTGCAACTGAATTATTGCTTGGTCCTTCTGTTCAAGCATAGTTGTTAAATTTCCAACAAAATACATATTTGTTGATGCTATAGAACCCATTGTACCTGCTAATTTTGTAGCAAATTCTCCATCCTTGAGTTTCTTTCCATCTATAATAACCCTATGCTTTTTAATCGTCCCTTCTCCTCTTGGATGAATTTCCTGTTTCAAGACTGCTCTTCGTTGTTTACTGAAAAAGTAATCTGATGGGGGGATTTCATCTCTCGAAATCGGCTCTAGATCACTGACATATAAAACTCCTTCATGGGGGGTTCCAAAATTCGACTGCAATGGAGTTAAAGAGGTGATAGGACTACCGAGTTCTGTTGAAGCTATTCCTCCTATCTTTTCTGGAACATTTTTCATGATTTCTGGAATTGTTTCTAGCTCTTTTCTCTTCTCCGTTCCCATTTATTTTGTTTGAGAACCCTCTACATCTTGGTAAGGTATCTCGGGATTTTTCAACTTACCTTTGTTATTTGCTTTATCCTATATATTAGTTTCAAACCCTAGAGGGGATCCTTGTTGTTCTGGCAATGGGGTGGAAATTTCACCCTGTAAACTCTTAGGCAGGCAACTTCACCTATGGCTTTGAAAAGATGTGAATCCAGTATGTGAGTCTGGTGGCAAGGCCTGGACTCTATTCAACACTTCTTAATAAGACTTAACATATTTAAATATATCATCATAAATAGATACTTCATGTTCATATGCATTTAGATTACAATGTATGAAATGCCTACTTATTACCTGGTAGGGGTCATATTTTTTGTGCTCAATATCTACTAATTTCACCTCTTCTAATCACTCAACCTCTACCTTAGAATGGCCTAAATTTTATAAAGAAAATTTCCCAACATGAACAGGGAAAGATGGCCATGATTTCTTCTGAGGTGCTTTTAATTCCAATCCAACACCACCCTTGACTATTTGATAAGCTACTTCCCTGCACACCAATCTCTCTGGTAGGAATTTAGGGAGTGCATGAGGGGGAATGGAACAGCCATAAACTCTAATGTAGGAAAAAATTTCCTCAATAAACCAATCAGCAACTGCTTTAAGAGTTTCTATGATTGTATCAGAAATGCGAGGGGGTTCGCATCCAAAAAACATTTTGTGCATGGGAATAATAATAAAATGACAAACCTCGTAAAATGTCCCTTTAGAATTTTCTTCCCAAAGGGCCGAGTGGTATTTATGAATGGGTTCTGGACAGGAAATACTCCAACTCCAATTCATTAATGGAAAGGGGGTCATAAAACAGATTGCATCCATTATGTATGTAGACATATAAAAAGTTGTTGGTTGTCCCTTTGACTTGGCTGCTTTGTAGTTTAAAATTTCTTGTGTTAGGTTATCCGACAAAATCTTATGCCAGTTAAAACCATTTCCTTCTGAAGCTTCCTCTAAAAAGGGCACCTAGTCTGCATGAAAATGACAGGGATCTTTTCTCCCGAAAAGTCTGCATAACATAATGGCTATATAAACCATATATTCATTTAAGGAGGCTGTAGCGTAAATCCCATGAGCATCAGCCCTAAAATTTTCTTCAGACCTCGCCCATCCTCTAATCATATCAGGATATGTCTGGTCTACCTCAATACATTCCTTTCTCTGAAACTCGGCTAAAAATTCAGCATTAAAAGTATGTTTATGATTCGGCGAGAGTTTATACATTACTTGAATGTGCTCTGGTCTGAATTAGTCGACGATAACTCCTTGCTCGTTTACAATGCTACTTGTTGGGATATCTACCTTATCCAGAGCCCAGCTAATCATATCAGTGTATGCCACAAGCCTCGGACGCGCAACGATCTTATGAAGCTCAGACTCAGCTATGTCCCAGAAATGATTTTGAGAGTCAGGATAAGCATTCTCTAATTCATATGCCAGCAAATCTGAGATTTGAGTCCAAGATTTAATAGAATCGATAACATGTGGAGTGGTATCGAAGATAATATCTCCTTCCTGTGCATCTTCATTCTTCTTCGGTGCCTTTCTGGATGCCATGACTTCTGTGTTTAATTGAAAACCTGTCACAGAAAATGGATGAATGAGCTCAACTTAGAACGAAAACACAGACATTCGAATGTTTATTTTGAATATATTTAAAAAATGATGATATTTGCACAGCTGTCACGAATTTTAAGCTCTTAATGGGGAAGATATTTTACCGAGATATTCTTTTAATGTCCGTATTTAAGTACCTTTGGGTTTTGAAGAAAATGAGAAACCTACTTAATTGGTAAGCGAAACATAAATGAACATCTAAGAATGATTATCATTAATCTTGTTTTTAAGAAAAGGTTAATTAATGTTAATCATAATTTAAAGCTGGAAACTTGCTTTTTCGGGGTTTCGGAAATCCTGATGTCGAGAGGTATGTAGTCGATAAAAAAATGATTTCCAAAAGTGCGAAATCGCGAAATCGCGATGCTTTAATTAAGATTTAAATGCTTTTAGCACGTTAATTCATTGAGATTAGACATTTTTCGGTATTTCAGAAATCGGGATATCGGGAAACATGATGACAGGAGACGTGTGTTATTAATGAAATCTGATCTCCGAAATCGCAATGGCTTGTTTCTTTTTTAAAACAGGACTTAACTTATCTTAATTAGCTAAATAATCACGATTAAGGACAAAACATAAATAGTTTAATTTAACGTGATTTATGGATCGGGGTTTCAAAAATCGAGATTTCGGGAAACATGATGATAGGAGACGTGCTCTCACAGAACCGTGAATCTCGAAATCGCGACATAATTATTTTAACCCTTAACCTTTCTTAGAAGAGACTAAATTAATTCGTTTTTTAATTAAGATTCCAACGTTTCGAGAAATTGGGGATCGGGGTTTCATGATTCGATTTGCATCAAAAATTTGTTTGCAGGAAACCCCGAATCCCGAAAATTCTTTAAAGTTTAATTTAAAAAAAATTGTAAATTTAAAATTTCAACCCGTTTTAAATAATTTTTCAAAAAAACGTCGGAAAATTTATATTTTTTGTAAACCTTTTTCCGTTCATTATCCAAAAAACAATTGATAAAAAGGTATCATGAATTTAGAAATGACGAAACTCTTGTTTTAAGAAAGCCGAAACCCGAAAAAACACAAAAAAAAAAATCTAGGCCTTAAGGATAAAACTTTAAGATATGTTTCAACATAGGCTCCAACTGGGGACCTCGTCTCCCTGTGGGACGAGGAGAACATGTAGACTCAATTCCTTCATTGGGTAAATGGTGTCAAGGGTTTATCACTGCTAAACTTCTAAAGGAGAGGAAAAAGAGATTTCATTCCAACCTTTGAAAATCTTTTCAAAACTTCTTATTTGCTTTAAACTCAGTTGTAGTCTTCTTCATAATATTCTCCTTATCGTTCTGAATTTAAGTTAGTATTAAGATGATTATAACAATCTTAGGAAACTCAACATATTTGTAAATTTCATCTTGTATCAATCGAAATAAAATTTTTAATTTTTAATTGGGGAGCTCTATCTTGACTTAAGATGAATATCTGGTTTCAAAAAACTGATAACTAGATTAGAGTGATAGATAAGTATGACAACCTTACAGAAACCTCAGATATTGCTTCATTGCCAGCGGGCCTGTTCAGTACCCTGGTGAAGTTATCTGTCCCTTTTTACTAAATTTCCTTTCACCACTTCGAGTGCTAATTATATATTTATACTCAGATATTGCTTCGCTGCCAGCAAGCCTGTTCAGTACCCCGATGAAGTTATCTTTTTCTTTTATATTTAGACGAGGGAAATCATTTAAATGAATTTCCTTTCATTGTCTTTGGGACTAGATGGGGGCAATCAAATATGAATTTCCTTTCACCATCTGTCTTATAGTTAGCTTATGTATACGAAGCGGGGGCAATCAATGATACTTAAAATATCAGGGGTGGTTATCTGTGTAAAAATTTACAATAGAGGTTTTTCAACCTGTTTTGATTATTCTAGACCAATCTTTTCTCAACTTTCAAAACCCCTCAGTCTGTAGAGAAAAAAGGGAAAGATTATTTTCAGGGGTTTTCTTTTGAGCAAGCTTAAATCCTCAGACAAACTGTTAATAAACCTAAGAGAGTCAGAATCAACCAAAATATAACCACTTTTAGTCAAAGAATAAGAACTATGAAGACTAGTCTTACTGAATTTAATCATTTGTTGATTTCAAAGGTTAATACATAATCTCTCCTATTTCGATGAGAAATCTCAAAAACGTTAAGTTTTCTGAGGGTATAAAAGGATATGTCCAACAATCTGTAAGCCATAAAACATAGGTTGTGATTTCAAAAATAACTCTTTGGATTCTTTTCTAAAAACAAAAAAAAAAAGAAATTTACTTCAAAAAGCCTTTAAACTTGTTCTAAGTGAAACTTTTAAGGTCGAAGTATTAAGAACAAATACTTTTATTTACCTATCATCTTACGGTATAAGCAACACAAGAAATATATATATATATATATATAATTATTATTTTTTTTAAATAAAAACTTAACTAATTTTTACTTCATTTTATTTATTTACGAAATGAAAAAAAAATTCTAAAATAAAAAACAAAGCGGTATATACAATGAGAGTTTCTGTAAATTAATTATTCCATATAATGTTTTAAAAAACGCCCATTGACAGGGGCATTCAAAATTTTACTGTCCAAATTTTCAAGCAGAAATGAATTTTTTCCTTCAGGAGATGCTACCTTAAATGGTCCGTACCAAATATGATCGAATTTACCATTTTTTCTTGAATCCTCTTTTCGAGCATCCCATCTCAAAACCAGATCCCGGGGAGAAAATTCCTATCCTTGGCTTTACGATCAAATAATATCTTCATGTCATCCTGGTACTTCTGCAACTTTTCATCCACTACAACCCTGTGCTGCTGAACTTCAATCAGTTGATTTATCCTTCTTGTGAGAGGATTTGGTTCTTCCTTCTCATCTTGCCATAGTTTCATCACAGGAAGTGCTAAGTTTATGGGCAACACTACATCTGTTCCATATTCCATTTGAAAGGGAGAAGTACCGATAGACTCTTTTGTGCTTATCCGATTTTCCCACAGAGCATATTTTAAATGCAAATGCCAAGACTTTTTATTTTCATTTAACACTTTCTTGATTATACTGATTAAGCTCTTGTTTGAAGATTCTGCCAGACCATTTTCCTGAGGATAGTATGTCGTGGAATGACCCAGCACAATATTATATTTCTGGCAAAAGATGACCATTGCCATAGACTTAAAAGACTGCGCATTGTCTGTGACTATCTTTCTAGGACAGCCGAACCTAGAAAAGATATTTTCTTCTAAGAAGTCTATAACTACCGAATCAGTAGCCTTCCTTGTTGGGATAGATTCCACCCATTTGGTGAAATAGTCTGTAGCGGTCAGGATCCATCTGTGTTGAGCACTTGAATGAGGATTAATCTCACCTATGAAGTCTAGTCCCCATTGCTGAAAATGAGCTTTTGTTTTGACTGGGGCCAATGGCATCACTGGTAGTTTATGTTTTCCTGCAAAAAATTGGCAAGGGTTGCAAGCTCGTACCTTAGCGTTGACATCTGGGAAAAGTTTAGGTCAGTAATAACCAACCCTCATGATTTTATATGTCGTAGCCCTCCAAGCATGGTGTCCTCCATATACTCCTTCGTGAAATTGACCTATAACTTCTTTTGTTTCTGATTCAACCAGACAGACCAAGAGGAAGCCAAGCGGGTCTTTCCAATATAATCNAACCCTCATGATTTTATATGTCGTAGCCCTCCAAGCATGGTGTCCTCCATATACTCCTTCGTGAAATTGACCTATAACTTCTTTTGTTTCTGATTCAACCAGACAGACCAAGAGGAAGCCAAGCGGGTCTTTCCAATATAATCATTTTTCGAAAATACAGTATTTGACTTCATGCATCTTTAGCATTCTGGCTTTGGATGGAGATAAGTCAGTTGGACATTTCAATGTTAATAAGTATGTTACTATGTCCTTGTACCAAGTCAACGACGTGAATTTCTCCTCGATCCTGTTTTCAACTATTTGGTCCTCAAGTTCATTCACGTCTACCCATTCTTCTTCTTCCTGAGAACTATTTATCCCAAGAGCCCTGAAATTGGATTCAGCTAAAAGTTTATCTAAACCTTGTCCCTTTACCAATTTGGTCGGTTTAACCTCCAAGTCGAACTCTTGAATTTTGGCAAGCCATCTTCCTCTTTTACCATGACTGTCTTCTTGGACCAAAATATATTTTACAGAACTAGTGGGTACATATGCAATCACTTTAGAATGTAAAACATAAGTTTTGAAAGCTTTCAATGCTTTTACCATAGCATATGCTTGATTTTCCATTATATTATATTCGAGTTCAACATCTCGGAGACTTTTGCTAAAGAAGGCTATTGGTTGCTCGAAACCTTCTTCGTTCTTCTGAAGGAGTACAACAACAAGCGTGTGTTCAGAGGTAAATGAAAAAATAGGAAAATCTTTGAGATAATCGGGGTTCGCTAGTACTGGTGCCTCACTTATAAACTTATTAATATGGGAAAAGGATTCTTTAGCTTCTGCTGTCCATTTTACTTCACTGTTTTTTCTGAGCATATCTGTAATCAATTTCACAATTTCAGCGAAGTTAGGAATAAATCTTCTCAAGAAATTTATTTTTCCTAAAAATGATTGAATTTCTTTCACATTCCTA